>JABXWE010010627.1:0-19017 GCA_014611495.1 Limonius californicus | reverse complement strand
ATGTTAAGAAAAAACGTATAAATGTCAAAAAACCTACAAATGTCTAAAAAACCTAAAAATGTCAAAAAACGTAAAAATGTCAAAGAAAACGTTAAAATGTCGAAAAAAAGGTGAAAATCTTGAAAAAAAACTAAAAATATCGAAAAAAAACCGTACAAATGTCTAACAAACAACGTAAAAATGGTCGAAAGAAAGCGCAAAAATTTCGAAACAAGGGTACAAATGTCGAAAAAAGCTAACCAGATTTTGATTCGCACACCCAAAATATTTTCAATCCATAAAAACCGTAAAATTGTCGAAAAAAACTTAAAATGTCGAAAAACACTGTAAAATGTAAAAAAGAATTTCGGAAAAAAAATAAAATATAGAAAAGAAAACTTTGAAATGTCGAAATAAACCGTAAAAATGAAAAAAGAATCGAAAAAATATAGAAAAATATGAATCTTTGTAACACGAGTTGAAATCTCAACAATTGTTTAAGAAAGTAAATGCTGAATAAGAAGCAGCAACTCGTGCTAGTTGCCGCGTGGCTCATTCAATAGCGAAACATGGAAAACCATTTACTGACAGCGAATTAATTAAGGATTGCATGATTGCAGCAGAAGAAATGTGTCCAGAAAAAGCTAATTTATTTAAAATATGAGTTTGCCGGCAAACGCTGTGGCTCGAAGAGTAGATGATATTGCAGAAAATATATTAACCCAATTGTCTGACAAAAATCGACACTTACAGTGGTTCTCTTTGGCCCTGGATGAGTCAACAGATGTTTCAGATACTGCTCAGGTGTTACTTTTTATTCGAGGGATAGATAAAAATTATGAAGTGTATGAAGAGTTTCTTGAAGTTCATAGCATTCACGGCACGACCACCGAAGAAGATATTTTTAAAGGAGTTGAGTTGCTGTTCAGAAAAACAATCTTCAATGGAAAAACTTCAAGTGTATTCACTGATGGTGGCAAAAAAACACATATGGGAAAAATAAAGGTGTCTTTGCTCTCGTATCAAAGGCCGTAGAAAATGACGGTGGTTCAAAACCATTAATCGTACATTGCATCATTCATCAACAGTCTGTGTGCGGAAAATGCTTGGATATGTCAAAAATTTTAAAGCCAATAATGTCAGTTGTCAATTATATCACAACACATGCGCTCAATGACCGTCAATTCCGTGAGTTTATTGAAGAGATTGGAGAATGATTTACCGTATTATACTGCAGTAGATATGCTGGCTTAGTTGCGGAAAAGCTCTAACGCGATTTTTTGAGCTCTGAGCAATAATCGAAATTTTCTCGAACGAAAGGGATCGTCCTCTGGCCGAGTTACAAAACGAGTGGTTATGGAAATTATCATTTTATACAGATTTAACTAAACATATAAATGACCTTAATTTAAAATTACAACGAGAAAACCAGATTCTGCCTGATTTAAACACTCATATTAAGTCCTTCCAACAAAAAATTGTTTTGTTTCAATCTCAATTGAACAAAAAATGTTTCACACATTCTAATACATGCCAAACATTTAGTCAGCAAACTGAGACTCAATTTCCGGTAGATTTCGCAATTGAAGCTTTGGCTGCTTTAAAAATAAATTCTGAGTCTCATTTTTCAGATTTCGATGCAATGTAAACGATATCAAGATTTTTGAAAATCCTTTTCTCTGTTTCGGCATTAGAATGACATTATTCTCGCACTACTTTTAAGACTAGAATGGAGTTCATTCTTAAACGATTTTTAGTGACATTTTGTTGTCAGCGATTGGTTTGCCTTTAAGTATTATCGCGGTCTGCGGAATTTAAATTGATATATTTTGCATTAAACTATAATGTCGATTTCGTGTTAAATAAACTTTGAAACGTCGAATTCCCACAACTTACAAACACAAATAATTGTTGCCAACCTAGCTATATTCTACCAAAAGTTTCCTAAAAATTGTCACCATTTTTATAAAAAAAATTTAAATAATTAATGTAAATGGAAGCCGAAACAGAGAAAAAGTATAAAACACTCGTTACAGAAGGCCATTCAAGCACTCCGGATTCGTGCTTGAATAGGTTGCCTTCTGTAACTCATGTTATAATATACTATTAACGCTGATATTAATTATTAACCCTTGGCCCAGAACTTCAAATTGAAATGATTGATATTTTTAAAGAAAAATATTTATAGTCATCATTGCTGGAATTTTATAAAAGTCTTCCATTCACACAGTTTGATCAGCTGCATAAATTTGTTTGTGGCTTTTTTCCTCTTTCTGTGTGAAAAAACTTTCTCCAAAATAAAATATACAAAAAATATTTACAGATCCAAATTAACTGATGAGCATTTGAAGTCGCTGCTGATAATTTCCACTAGTAAATTTGACCCACAACTGCAAACAATTGACAATGGAAAATTAGAGCTACATAAATTTCTTTAATCATAATTATAATGTTTAATTTCATTATGTGGATTCCCAATGTATGTCACTTATTGTAAGTTTTCAGGATAAATCTCGTATCATTAATTACAGTTATAATATTCAATTTCGTTATGTATGTCAGCGGTAGCGGGCCAGATTGGTGGTGCTCACGGGCCGGTGCCAGCCCGCATACCATAGTTTGGAGACCCCTGCCATATGGTAAAAGAAGAATTAACAAAGAAAAAGAAGATTCATTTAACGCGTTTCAACATTCTGTATTTCAAATAAAATATTAATACTTTAGCAAGGCATGAATAGAAAATATGGGGGTGGTTTGTAACTAATATTTTTTCAAAATTCTTCATAAAAATAGATTGTAAAAACATTTACCAGGTTTTGGATTGCATACTAACAGAAATTTGGTAGATTTGTAAATTTTAAGTTGTTTCTGTTTATCATATTGTATAATACATACTTACATGTGATGCTATTATCATTTTTAGGTTTAGTGTCATCCTCAAAATTGTGGTAACCTGTAAATTAACAAAACTTTTAATTTCCTGTACAAGTCAGCTCTCTGTAAAATATTAAATGTTTGTTTGAAACCGAGTCAGCATAACCCCTCCCTTTAACTGTATGTCTGCACCAGTATAAAGAAAACGTATCCCAATAATAATTATGTTTAGAAACCTGTAATTTATTCTGAAACATTATCACTTTACAAAGGATTCAAATTTAGTTACAATATCTACAATACTCACTGTGTTAGGGCTGAATGGCACAGCACGGAATTTTGTACACAATTTTGTACAAAATTATGTGCTGTGTCGTACAGGCCTTATAGTCAAGTTTCACATTTTTTTACATTTTCAAAAATGTACTTTGAATTAAATTTCTAGCATACCTAACTAACTATTTAAAAGTTTTCCAATTACAGAATTTTGTTGCGATATTGTATCCATGCTTCAACAGCACCTAAATATTACTAATAATATTAGAATCACTATTGCAATTTATTATAATTATTGTACTCATTCCTTGGTTTGTTACAATCAACTTTATTAAGTGGTACGTGATTTAACATACATATTTATTTACTAAATTGTTGATTGAGCTACAAATTAATTGTTCTTCTTCTTATGTTTAAAGGCCATTAAAGGTTCATTATCTACAGACAGTGGAGCGAGCCCTCTTTAATCGTTAAATGTACTAAATATCATCTCAGAAAAGTATATTATATACTCCAATTAGAAATTTACAGAATATCACATTCCCATTGTCGCTAAAAATTTGTCACTGGGTGTAATAAACCCTCAACCTTAGCACAACCTTATTTTATGTCCCACTTCAAGTTAAAACTTCCATTAAAAATATTTACCTATTTTATTACAAAATAGTTACTCACTCAACGTTTCATCTTCTCTTATTTTCTGTATTCTTTCTAAAAGCAATAAATCATTATAACGTGCAGTAATCGCTTAGAAACATGCAATTGTAAGAATTTTTATTTATGGGTGCATACCTAACAAATCATCAAGGCTATCATCATCATTTACACTCCGCTTGAAATTGCCCATGCTTGAATGTCTCAAAGTAGTGTGTGGAACTTCACTTCTGATAATTAATTGAACTACCCTGAACTTCTCATATTTCATGCTCTTACAGAAATATTTTCCGTGGTCGTTTTGGGTTACAGATGTAAAGTTCAGTGTATGAGCACTTCCGATATTGTTTTCCAATGGTTTACTTTTGTCATCAATATTAGAAAACCTATATGAGGAGAAATTAAGTGATTCTAATAATGAAAAGTCCATGCAAACTTCAAAATCGTTCAATACCAAGTCTCTAAGTAATTCTAACACATACAATATTAATTAAATTATGATCAAGATGTTTTACTAGCTTACTTAATTTTTTCCCTTTTTCGACTCCAAATCGTATGATCATCTAAAAGTTCCCCGGTTGTGCTGTCTACAGTTTTACATAGTAGCGAAAATGTTGCTCCATTCGGGGTGTCTAATTTAGAAGAGATTTCAGTAAATTCAGACCCATTTATACTTTGAAGAATCACCAAAATTGGTTCACCTGTAAAAAACAAACAAATGTAGTACAAATTAAATGTGTTTTGAACTGTTTAAGGTTATGTTTCTGGAATAATTTGCATGACTTCGAAACGCTATTTTCGGTTGAAAATTTTGATTTGGAACATTTAGCGCAAATTTTCGGGCAACAAACCAATAATTAATTATATACTGAAGGTTACATTATGTTAGCGCGTTTAAGGTACAATATTTACGCCTGCAAATGAATTATTTACGTACACCAACGTAGAGAAATTTAAATTTTGCCGCCATTTTCACTTATGATGTACACATGGTAGTTGCAATGAACAGTTTAAAAAAGGTTAAATGAGCGACATCGCTAATGTTTATCGATTAACATTTATCAAATGAATTTATTTACCTTTTGTGAGCACTACACAATAAATTAGCATGAAACCTGTAGCGTAATTGTACATTTCCACTGAGGGTGGCTTTCGGTTATTCTTGACTACACAGAACCCGAATATAAGAACTACAAATTTCGACCGTTGAATGTAACCCGAATAGCGTCATCGTTTCTCTGCGTAACGAGTTAACGACAAATAAACCAGGCGCGTATCGATATCGAGGCCACATTAAAGTACAGGGGGGTCTTCAAAAAATCCCTATACTGGCTAATTTTCAGTAGTAAACTTGGTTGAGGTAGTGAGGCAGCCCTAAACTTATATTTTCTGAGATAATTTTAGGTACCACTCGTACAATATTCTACCTAAAAATTGAAAAAAATGATTTTTGTATTGATTACGACCTTCCTCCAAAATAGTATTAATAACAAGAGTTAAGGGAAATTCCTGTGAGTCAGCACCGTAAAATTTTCTTCGTTTAGGATGATTTAGAATTCCGAGAGTTTATAAAACGCAAAACGACGTTCGAGTGAGAAAAAAGTCAGGATTCTGTATCCAGTGCCGTACGCATGGGAGTGCAGTTAGTTATTATTACAAAAAATAAGGTTTATTCAAACTTGAATAGAACTTGTTTGATTCGTAGTTACGGTGCACAAAATAAAGTTTATTGTAAATTCTGATTGCTAGTTTTACATAAACTAAAATCCTGCAAAATGCTAAAAGGAAACTCACAGAAACTGTGCTTCTGCGTGAGCTGTTGAATTGGTATCTTCATCTAATGTTAACATGTTTCATTCATTTTTGTAATTAGATCTGATCAATTTTATTAGCTTGAATTAACTATTTAATTGTGCTACTTATTCTATAGTACTTAACATCTGAAGATGAAGGAAATTATTGAAGGAAATATATTTATAGGAACCTTTCAATGTATTATACCTATTATATTATTTTGTTAACATTATGTATTTGTAATATTTGTATTCTATTTAAGTTCTTATGAGAGTCAGCAAAGATTACTTAGTAACATTTCGGAAAAGTTTAGATCAGTTAGTTATCAGTTGGGACTTTAATTATTCAAATTAACCAACGAGTCTATTCAAAATTCTCTATAGCTTTGATCTTTGGTACTGGACTGTAAACAACTGATAATATGTTATTATATATAGGAATAGAATAGTAATCAGGGAGACTTCTACTTCTAACATTATTCATTGTAACTGCAGCAGTGTGATACTGTTAATTTTGATAAATATACAAAACAACCTATTTAGTGTTTCTTTTACTGCAAGATACAACAAAGGGCTATAACTAGGCTTAGGATAATTATGCACTAAAAAATTTCAATATATGCGAGCAAATATGCATCAAATCGTGCAAAATATGCACTAAAAGTCAACTAAGTAGAAAAAAAACATCAACGTTATATCAATAGATATTTATTTTTCTATTTAAATGCAAAAACATTTTCTAAATTCAAAATTATTTAATTAAAATTAATCAAAAAATACGAAATTACTAATTTAAAATTAATTAAATTGCACTTAACAACAACGATGTGTAATACATTTTCGAATGTAAATTTGCGCCTGTTGTCAGCCAGAATATTTTTGTACTCTGAACAGACTCTCTCGACATCACACGACACTATTGGTACAAATTCATAATTTACAATGTCAATGATATTTAAATGTTCATTTCTTGCATCAAGGGCTGTTTCATTTTGCAACACCCCGCTTATATTCTTCAGTTGTTGATAGCCCGTATTTTTTGACAGCGCTTCATTTAATTTATTAATGAAATCCTTTTTCTTGAGTTTAGTTACACCTCCTTACCATATCTTGGGGAACCCGGGGCAGAACGAACCCCCGGGGCCGAACGGACCTCCCTATTTATTTTCGCTGATAGGTGGTGTCGCCTTCTGGCAACTTCAGAAATTTAATATTTAACCTGTGCTCTTTATGATTCCTTGAGTAGTGCACTTTGAACTACATTGTCATGTATCTACTTTATTATGTTTCAATTTCTAACATATATAAAATAGCATGTAACTTAACCTCTAACCCTGGGGCAGAATGGTCGGGACAGTACGGTCCAGCGGTCCATTCTACCCCGATATTTTTTCTTCCTACTTTTACAATTATACTTGTTATAGGTATAAGCTTTGCATTGATTTGGCAATTACATTTTCTTTATTATTTATAATCTTTTTTGTATTTACTTATAGAGGGTCCGAAAATATGTCCGAAAATTAGATATGTGCGTTAGAAAAGAAACGACCCCACAGTAACACTTATCAAATCCACGGGTAAATATAGCTGTGGGTTTTCAAGCGAACAAGAAATGGAGTTCGCAAATTATTTAAAAATAATGGAGAACAGATTATTTTGACTAACAATGCGAGATTGTCGCCGTCTAGCATTTCAGTTGGCCGAAAAAACCACGTAAATCATCCATTTAACAAAAATATTGAGATGGCTGGAGAAGACTGGATGAGAAGTTTCTTGTCGAGAGATCAGGATCTAAGGATAAGGACGCCGGAGGCAACGTCAGGTGCACGTGCTATGGGTTTTAATCGTCCAAGTGTTACTCGCTTTTTTGATTTATTGAAAGAAATTGTTGACAAGTACAAATTATCAGCTGATCGCATCTACAATTCGGACGAAACAGGAATATCTGTTAATCCAAAGGGTCATTCGAAAATAATAGCACAGCGGGGTAAACGCCAAGTTCAAGCCCTGACATCTGCTGAACGGGGAGAGACTGTTACAGCCGAATTGTGCATATCAGCTGCAGGAGCCTTCCTGTCCCCTATGCTCATTTTTCCACGTAAACGGATGAAACAGGAATTTCAAACAGGCTTGCCTCCTGAATCTTGGGCGGAAGCTCATGAAACAGGCTGGATAAACTCCTACCTTTTCTACAAATGGCTACTCAAATTTGTTCAATTTTCTAAAGCCACCAAGGAGAATGTGGTACTTCTTGTTTTGGATTGGTACTCAACCCATTCAAAAAATCTGGCTCGCATTGATTATGCAAGAGACAACGGAGTAATCATGTTATGTTTACCTCCGCATTCGTCACATAAACTCCAACCTCTGGATGTGTCCCTAATGAAACATAAAACCAGTCAGCAACTATTACGAAGAAGAAACAAGAAGATGGTTGAGAACACATCCAGGGAAAGTCATTACTCTTTGGCAAATTGCCTCTCTTTTTGGTGTTGCATACATAAATGCTGCAAATATGCGATCTGCCATAAAAGACTTTGAAAAAACAGGTATCTGGCCTGTAATCATGGACGTTTTTACAGATGATGACTTTATGCCTTCTGCAACAACAGACATAGTCATTAATGAACCAGCATCTATTGCTATCCAAGTGCTACCCTCCGCACCTACCGGTTTGACGCCAGTTTCTAACCCAGCAGTAACTGTTACTTCAAGTATCTCACAGCAAAACCAAACATCTCCCCCAAATATATCAATCTCTACACAATTTCCAAACGTATCTCCTCGTCATGTCATAGCTGTTCCATAAATTGAGATGAAACAGAAAGGGAAGACTAATAGAAAGAAGGGATAAGCAGCAGTTCTGACCGATTCTCCTTACAAGCAGGAGCTCGAAGAATCTATGGCCATAACAAAAAAGAAAACGGAAGAACGAAGGACCATTTCTAAAAAGAAAAAGAAATCAAACCAAAATGCACAACCACAAGAGGAGACCGACTTAACCGGCAGTGAGAAAGATGCAGATGCAGAATGCCTTCACTGTAGTGAACTTTATTCAAGTTTTGTAAAAGGATGGATCATTTGTGGCAGCTGTAAGAAATGGGCTCATAATTCGTGTGCTGGATTTGACAGCGATGACAAAGATTCCGTCCTAATTTGTGAATTTTGTGGGAATTAACCATATTTGCGCAATGGTCCATTCTGCCCCTACCTGGGGGCATAACGGACCAAAATCATAATCTTGTAAATTTTAATTTGACATTGTTTTGTTTCAAGATTTTTGTGTTTTGCATGCATTTTGTTAATTATAAATAATGCAATTAGATATATGTTCATTTTCAAACGTTTCTGGCTTTTATTTAATTTTCCACAGCCCTCCAAACCTTAAGTGTCCCATTCTGCCCCGGGTTCCCCTACTATTTCAATGCTGTCTTGTAAATATAATCCCTTCGCTTCTAGTTTAGAGATTGCAGTTGAAATTCAAGACAAATTAGCTCGAATAGAAATCAAATCTTCTCGAATACCTTTTTTTTCTCAGAATACCCTCTGTTTCTTCAATGTCATGCGCTTTATCAGAGTCGAATTCATTAAGAACTTTCTTCAGAATTTCAACATTTTCAGCGTCACAGCAGCGTCGGTCCAAGTTCCTCATCTTGCAATGATTGGCGCGGGCGGAAGTGGAACGTCCCCACAACTTCCCGAAACTTATGCACACGACTCGGTGCTTTGAGAAAAATCTTTTTCACAGATGATATCAGCACGTTAACGTTTGAATAAAGATTGCGAACTAAGTCAGCTACTCGGTGTAAACCATGTGCTAAACAGGTCATGTATCCTTTTTGGATACAAAATCTGCAGTCCTCGCATTGTTTTGTACATACATGGTGCAGCATCACTAGAAACAACTCGCACATTTCATATAAAATTTCAGACGGTCACAATAAGCTTAGAGAGTCGTTGAGAAAAGCAGCAATTGTTGAATGATTCACTTTGTCAGCAGATATGATTTTTTTTCTTCGTTAACCCCTAATATACCAAACTCAAAATTTGCTACGCATCTTTGTTCAGCATCGGTTGTTTCATCCAAAGGCTCCCAAATACTGTGATCCTTTACTTCTTCTCTTAGTTTGTGTAACGTTGCTGCATATAACCCGGAAACATAATTTTTTCTGAATGTCGATTCGTCTGGAATATTCTGTTGAGTGTACCACAAAAATTGCAAAGAACTTCATTCTTTAATTTAGCCAACGGAATATCAGCGCCACAAATTTCTTCATTAAATTCTAAACGTTCAGGCCCAGGCCTTGGCAAAGCAGACTTGCCGTTGGTTATTCACCCTTTTTCGATTTTTATTATTTACATGTTTTCCGGTTTGGAGATGCTGCGTAACTTGGAACTTTTTGGTTTCCGCAACAGGAACTTCGCAATATGTACAAAATAATAGACGCCCATCTGTTGTGAAATCATCATAGTCTCACACAAACTGGTTTAAAATAGCACTTATACACTTTTTTTCTTTCGGCATCTTGAAGATGTTGACACACTATTGCACCTAGTAAGTAGCCCACTGATTGTTGCTGAAATGATGAATTGTTAAACTATCACGGGATTTCCCGTTAACGCAACAGGGTCACCCAAACCCTCGTAATCCTCTTAGCATTGCCAAGTATTCTGGTATTTCGAAGCTTAACAACTAACAAAGTACCGACCTATTCAAAATACAGTATGAACGAGTTTAGAAGAATGTTTAAAACATCTGAAACTTTCCAGACTGCTTGACGAAGTATAAATTGAATAAATATACAATTTGAACAGACAAACGCTGCAAATTATGCATTAATGCTCAAAACAATTAAAATATGCATTTATTATCATAATTGTCTAAATATGCATTTGCATACGCAAATCCTAAGCCTAGTTATAACAATAAGCTACCTACATTGTTTTCTTGTTTTATCCAATTTTTCATTTTACTCTTAAATTTTCCTAATGATTTAATTTCTTGTAAGTCTTGTAGTATTAGAGATATTATTTTTTATCTTTCATAATTTTTCATTTTCTGTCGGGTATTATGTGGATTTTCTATTCTTTTAAGAGTGGCCCTGAAATGGAGGGGATACACAACTTTTCTTATAAAATCGGACAACAACTAATAGAGCGAATTTTTGCAATGTAGAAAATACTTCGAACTTTATATACAGATTGGTGGCGGCTACTAGGTACATAATATGGACATGCACGACAGTCATGCCTTTACACTATGCACCTTGTTTTCTAAAAAGTATTAGTACAGTTACTGTCTTAGTATGATGGCACAATGAGTTACATGATCTGAGTGCTAAGAGATGCCAGGAGATCCGCATGACCAAGATCTCGCTCTGTATAAACAAACAATAACAACAACAACACTACTGTCAAGTCAATTAATGATTAGGAAAATAAAGGCACCAATATTATTTATTTAACTTAGGTACTCGTAATCAATAACACTGTAATAAATGTGTTATAATTTTACAAACAGTCTAACTAACTAAGAATAAACCAGAGGAGTACCAAGAAAATTAAAGGATCGATATCCATTTTCCTTCAACATTTTTCATACAGAAGTATGGTGCAAATTAACCTGTTCAGCAATCTGTCTGCAGGACTGGCACGAATTCTCTTCTACAGCAGCACATTCTTAATTCGTCATGTTCCTGTTCCCCAGTTTTAGGTTAAGGTTAAGGTTAAGGTTAAGACTGGGTGCAATGCAACCAATGTGAGAATTGGTGGCACGAAGACTGTTCTCTTACTCTTTATGAAGGAGTAGGGGCATTTAAAATGTGACTATTGTGTATTTCTGCAACTTTTCTGTATTATCTGTATCTACCCATTTTGCCTTAATAAATATGTTTTACCCCACTACATGCGTACTTTTACCCCCATTTTAAACTTGGATGTTCACATAAACCCATAACAGTTACTTACTGGGTATATGGCCCATCTAATATTTGTTTTAGAGCAATTATAGTTCATCAAACTTTAAGTGCGTACTTCTGCCCCATCCTACTCTACTCAGAACGTTTTGACGTACGAGCGCTATTTGTGTTGTTTACAGTAACTTGAAAAATTCATATCGGCCAAAAAATGGAATTATCGTGAACATTTTCGTGCGATTATTTTTTAGAACTTTCGACGTGGATTAACTCAACAACAGTGCATCGATGAACTTAAATCGATTTTTAGCGATGAAGCATCATCAGGGACCAGTGTTTATCGATGGTTTACCGAATTCAATCGTGGCCGTGGTTCGCTCAACGACGAATTTCGCGAAGGTCGTCCAAAATCGATTGTTATTCCGAAAAACATTGTTGCGGTGCGTGAACAGATACTGCAGGATCGTCATGTGACTTATCGTGAGATTGAGATATCCTTGGACATTAGTGGGACCAGCATACACTCAATACAGCATGAACATTTGGCCGTAAAAAAGGTTTCTTCGCGTTGGATCCCACATAATTTGACAATCGCTCAGAAACAAGCTCGTGTCAAATGGTCGCAACAAATGCTCAAAAAATTCGATCGCGGTGCATCAAAACATGTGTATGACATCGTGACAGGTGACCAATCGTGGATCTACGCGTGTGAGCCCGAAAGTAAACAGCAATCGACGGTATGGGTCTTCCAAGGCGAGCCAAGCCCAACAAAAGTCGTTCGTGCTCGAAGCACTTCGAAGCAAATTGTCGCCTGTTTTTTCGGAAAAACTGAACATGTCTCAACCGTACCATTGGTGCGACGTAGAAAGGTCAATTCTGAATGGTACACAATCATTTGTTTGCCACAAGTCTTCGGAGAAATAAGGAAAACCAACCGCCGAAGACGGATCATTCTCCACCACGACAATGCGAGCTCTCACACATCGGCTCGAACAAGTGACTTTTTGAGCACTCAAAACGTCGGTTTGATAAGTCATCCGTTGTATAGTCCTGATTTGGCACCCAATGACTTCTGTTTATTCCCGAACATCAAAAATAAATTGCGAGGTCAACGTTTTTCGACATCGGAAGAAGCGGTTGATGCGTTCAAAATGCATGTTTTGGAGATACCTGAATCAGAGTGGAAAAAGTGCTTCGCAAATTGGTTCGCACGCATGCAAAAGTGTATTGATTTTCATGGAGAATATTTTGAAAAACAATAAAGCCATTTTCGACGATGAATATTTGTTTTTGTTCTCTAATCCCAAAATATAGAAGGCAACCCTCGTATGCCCCATAAAACTTTACTACCACACTTTTAATAATTTTTAAGTGTATGACCTTTTTCTGGAACCGAAACTTTACACGGTCTTTGAATTAAAATTTTGTAGTGACGGAGTGTTCACTTTTATAAAATATCCTATGATTTCTGAAAACTTAATTTTAGACAAATAGAATATTTGATTTTCAGGAAAAATTCTTCCAGAACTACTGTTTCTGTGTTTTAAAATTTAATACCCATTTCAGATTTGAAATAGTAGTAGAAATCATTACATACCTGGAAAATAATACTTTACTGCTGCGAGAAAACATAAAATTTCAAATATTTTATAAATAAAATCACCGATTCAACCAAAGTCCAATTAAAATTAAAATAAATAACGCATGGGACATAAGCTTTGAGAAAAAGTTTGTCTTGAAATTTCTACTCGATTTTGATGTCTGATCTAGTTACCTACAGTGTTGGGTAAGATCCTCTAATTAGGGATCTAGATACAGATCCAGATACATTTAAAAAATATGACCTAGATCCAGATCGAAGATCCAAACCTAAAAATTGATCTAGATCAAGATCCAAGAGTATCCAAAGTATCTAGATCCATCATAGATCCTTTCGCATTTCGAACGTGTCAGGGGTGTTATTTTAATTTTGAGATTCCAGAGATGTGGACAGTGCCACTGGATACTTGGACAGTAACATAAGAAAATAAATATATAGTTAACGGGAACAAAGTTTATTACAAACCTATACTACTTACAAGTTACAATACAATAATAATACGCTACACTACACCAAAAGTTACTTTATTAACTATAAAGTGACATAATTCTAATTATCGAATTTTATTTTCTTTTAAAATTAACAATGTTTCGAAAATTTCGTCATTTAATCTATTTCTATGAGGGGTTACAATTTGTCCGTCCACCCATACTAAATATTCTTTCGACGAGCGCAGAAGAAGGCAGTGTACAATTATATTTAAGGAAAATTTCTTTTATTATCGGAAACTTATTTAATTGAATGTAACTGTTATCGGGATCCTCAAAATAGTTTGTCACTGCAATGTAGATGCTTGTACCTGCGTATTATTTATTTTAAAACAATCAAAAAATTCCTCATGGTAGGAATTTTCTTTTTCGGAATTTACGTGACTTTCTGTTGTTTCATTATAATCTTCTTGAGATCCTCCTAACTGTAACTCTTCTAGTTTGCGTTTCAATACACTTCTGCAGAATTCAGAATCATCTTTAAACGAAGCATTTTCTAACCTCCTTAATTTAAATTTTGGATTAGAAATTGTAGCCAACAAGTATGGTCGACTGCCGGAGCTTTCTATATCCATTATATTTGCAAAACGTTTTTGAAGTCCATTTAGCAAACATCCTCTTAATTTTGAAGAGTATTGTAATTCCAGCATAGCTTCCAATGATTTTTTAATTTTAAAAAGTGTTGGTAAAACAGTTCCTAAGTGACAGGTTTTCCATTTTGTAAAATGTCTATTGCAACTGCTATAGGTTTCGTAACAAAAACATGTTCTTTCAAAAAAAGAATATCGGATGGCTGAAATCCTTCTAATTTTAATACATTACAAATATCGTTTAATTTTGATTCAATGCTAATTAACTTCATGCATGCATCATGCATGGAATTCCATCGAGTTGGACAAGGAACTTTCAATTTAATACCGCATATATTTTCCAATTCGTCTGATGCTTTAGTTGACCTACTTACTAAATTCCATAAAGAAAAAACTTTTTGAAAAACCGAATCGTGTATTTTTACTTTCCCATACCTTATAGGTATAGGGTAAGTATTGAAATCATGAAAATTTTCGAAATCGAGATTTTAACGGATATATCCGTTTTGGGTCTCTAGGAACCCAAAAAAGTGGTTTTTAAAAAATGTCTGTCTGTGGGTGGGTACGTATGTACGTACGTACGTACGTATGTACGTATGTGACGCTCCTACAGCCGAAAGTATTGCTCCGATTTTGATGCGCTTTGGAATGCGGGGGTGTATCGAAAATTCATCGAAAAAATAAGCTTTTCAAAAAAAATCCGAAACCGGAAGCGGAAGTTACGCATGTTTTTTTGGTATCACTTTTTTCGTGATTACAATTTTGAAACTTTTATCGCGGATAACGATAGAGGGTCATAAGACAAATCTGCTAGTTTTTTGCCGAACTCGCTAGCTTTAAAATGAAGGGCGCTATGATTTTTTGAAAATTTTGAGTTTAACGCCCAATTACTCGAAAACGGATGAATCGATTCAAATGATTTTATTTTCTGAATAGTATATGAAGGGTAAAATGAGGTGATATAAAAAGTTTTTTGAAAAATTATAAGGGGCCTAAATTACGAATTTTCAAAATTTTGGAAATTTTCAAAAAATTATTTCTCAAAAACTGCTCCAAGGAATTTTTTTAAATTTCATATGTCGATAGACCTCGCAAGGGGCTATCGATATGTTTTTGAAGAACTCCGTAATTTTCCTGTGGCGCCCTCTACGAAGCTTGGAAGTTTGAAACTTCAAACTCCTTTAATTAATAAACGAAAAAAGATAGGAAGCTGGGGTTTTCACTGAATCGCTCAGTGCGTAATGGAGCATATGAATATGCAAAGAAATATTACACTCGTGGATATATGTAAGCGCACCGGCCCCCTCCCCCTCTTTTTTAGAAAAATATTTTTTTTATTCTAACGGTTGTTATTTGTTTGCGTCAAAGAATCTTTTTCCGCGAAAATAAAAAAATCGATTTTTTATGCCCTACAAAATATAATTTCCAGGGACTTACAAAATTTTACCTCGGTAGCAACAGCAATCGGTACTAGTTAGACCGCGCGACGTATATAGTAGAGAATGAAGTATGCCTGGTTGCATATTAAAAGGAAATTAAGGGGCACCGCAGATATTTTGGCGGGACTTCTTACAAGCCTTGTAAGTCTGTTCGTTACGAGGCAAGGTTTTAGGATAGCACTTGAACAACCGTTTTGAGGAAAATAACTCTACTGTTGAATAAAGATGATATGAACAGTTTCCAGTATGGGAAAGTCCAGGGAGGCAGTCGCGTCCACTTATTATATTATTTTATTATTATATTTTTTTATATATTGCGTTTTCTGTGGCTTTGACCGCATCTACAGTAATAATAAGGTTTAGGGTATGTGAACAACATTTAAAATGTTGAGGTAAAAGCACGTAGGTACTGTCATCATCAAAATCTACTAAAGATTCTACATCTACATCATTTTGATTTTGCAGTTCTGTTAATTCGGGGTCCGGGACAAAACGCCGAATGCCCAAAACGCCGACTCGATATTTCGCCCAAAACGCCGACTCCCATTCCGCCGACCATGTCCAAAACGCCGAATGGTGTTGATGACCAAAACGCCGACTCGTGTCCAAAACGCCGAACGGCGCTGAACGACGTCACATCATTCGTGAACATGGCGTCGGAGCCGAATAAGAATCTAAATTTGTATTTGGCCCAAAACGCCGACTGCACATCGATTCGGCGTTTTGGCCATTCGGCAAAGTGTCCACAAACGCACCTATGAGCCTTGTCCAAAACGCCGACCGCAAAGCGAGTCGGCGTTTTGGTCATTCGGCGAAATGTCCTATAAGGCAAGTACGAGCCTCGTCCAAAACGTCGACCACAACCCAAGTCGGAGTTTTGGTCACTGGGCCACTATCGATGAGAAAAATTTAAACAAAATCGTTTAAGCCGACTTTGGTTTATACATTTTTCAAAATCTGATTCGGATAATTTTTGTTTTGAACGGTAGGTACATTTTTGGCACTATATTTTGAAACACCGTGTATATGTTACATACAGAGTGTATTAGAAAAGCGGATAATATTTACATCATGCGCTTCTACGTTCAAAACCGAGTAAAAAACTCTAGTACCAATTTGGTCTTCGAGGAAGAGTTTTTAAATTATTACCAGTTGAAAGATTATTAATTTGGCAACGCTACCCAACTTAAACCTATACTATAACAATGCAAGAAGACCAAAGTAGGATTAAAATGAAAACCATACCTGCCAAAGTGTCGAGGGAAAGGCTGATCCTCCCGGCCAAAATTGGTAATTTTTTCATTTTTTGGCTGTAATTAATTTTTTTTATTATATGTATCATACATCAAATTACGCGTATTTTTAATATCTACCCCGCTGAATATGTCCGATTATTTAAAAAAAATGCATCACGTAAAAAGTAGACCGTAATCGCTTTATTTTTATTGTTTTTGCATTATTTGGTATCTAGATCTAAAGATAGCCCTTTGATTTTTTGGATTAACATTAATAATACTATTCCATAGCCCGCTGAATCTAAAACAAGTCGAAGAAAAAATTATTTATTTAAATAAAAGCAAAAACGTAGAGGACGATGTATCTTCATGCCTGCGATACTTTTAGAAAAGAAAATGAGCAGACATGTGTAAAATGATGTACTTGATATAAATCAATAATAACCAGTTTAAAAAAATGTTGTATTGTTTAAATAATCACATGTTATTTTTGTATATTTTGCACATTTAGTTCTCCAACTTGGCCGCAAGAGGCGCATATCCTAAAAGGGTGCCCAGTACACAGTTGTGGATTGTTCAGGTATAGAAACTTTCAGTGGCATACAGTCGATGTCAACCCAACTTTATTACGGTGTTGGGTAGATAATCGTTTTATTACCCGGCCATAATGGAACATTTTATGTATAGAAAAACCAAAAGTGTCTTTGAATTCAAAAAATTGCAAACTAACAAATAGAAGAAAATTATAATTAGTCTTACTAGATTCATGGCAATATCTATGCAATTGTTATGTATTTTAAAAAACATGTATATACCGTATGTCTCCGAATACAGTTTACAAGAGGAACAAAAACTTATTTTTGATTTTACGAGAAAATGAAAAAATAGAAAGTTTTCCTTGATTTGAAATACATATGTACCTATTTCTGTTATTAAAACTATTTACGTTATTCTTTTTTTTAATCGAATTTTTTGGTATCACTATTTTCGTTCGTCTAGTACTTTTTAAAAGTCTGTTTTAGTTGGCTTTGAAATGTCAACAAATTTATGTTTTCAAATTTAGATTAGTAGAGGGAAAAAATGTTTATCTTTCTTTTACAAAAAATTCTATATTCAAAATTAATATATTACTACAAATGGTCTTAGAAACAACAATGCAAATATAAATAAAACATTTATTCTTCTAAATAAAAATCTCGAAGAGGTAAATCCCTTGATCTTCTAGAATCTAATAATTCTGGAAGAACAGCACCAAAGTAAAACTTTTGCAGTTTCTAGACCATCTTCAGACAAAAGGCATTATTTTTTTGATTTATTTGTATATGTATACCTTTCTCTGCATGAATCACAAAATAAGCTTTGCTTACATTAGAAATTAGCATTTGACCCTGTAATTGGTACGTATGCGTGATTTTCTTTTAATTGTATTGTACTGTCTATTAGTGAGCACCAAGTAATTTCTTTTTCTTTTACTGCCTCTTCTGGTGACAAATGTGTACTAGAGTAGGAACATTTTATTTCGACAACAGCCGAATTATCCTCTAACAGCCTATCAGGACTAGCTGCTAAGAAAGGTTTTTTGTGCCAAATCTTTAAACCGCTCTTTTTTGTCTAGAGGTTGGTTTCATGTTCGAATCTTTTCGCTGCTATATCTTCATTGTCCTGCGCATATTTTGTGCAAACATTACCTTTAAGTGGCCTGTACAATAAAGCTTTATGGAAGAAGTTTTTTTTGCATGTTGCATATTTTTCCAAAGTTTGAAGCCTCAATTTTCTTTCTCAAAACCACAAGTCCGACAAAGCTTGATTTTTGGTATTTTTTTTCAATTTCCTCTACATGGGAAGATAATTTTATTAAAAATATTTATTTTTTAGCATTAAATTGACTTTCAGTCATATCAGGTACTTCTTCCACACATAGACCATAGTCAGCATCGGGACCAACAGATTTTTGCGAGCATTTGTATTTTCGCAAGCGTTGCTTTTTTCTTAAATTTGATATTTTTTGCAAAGCTTTTGTGTGTAGAAGCGTGGTCCATTGCTCAACATTTTCTTTTGCAATTTGTCATGGTAGGAACCACTATTGCTGTTGAAAGACAAAGCAGCACCTTCACACCTTTCAACGAAAACTTGTCTTGTCTCGTCTGTAATTCCAAATAATTAGTAAACTGCGG
>JABXWE010010626.1:0-37370 GCA_014611495.1 Limonius californicus | reverse complement strand
TTGAAACTTTAATATTTGAGGACAACAATAAGCTGGAATAATCGAATAGAAAACGAGCTCAATAATAGAATGCAATCAGCTACTATACTCTATTATTCAATAAATACAAAAGTTAACAATAAAGAACTGCTGAAGAACCAAAACCACAATATTGAACGCAATATTTGTACCATCTTCAACATGAAGTAATGAACTGTGGACTTGAAGAAGAAAACACGCATAGAGGTTGTAAATTTGCGAGATGCTACCTACGCAAACAAAAGTAGTCACCAAAAGAGACTTGCTTAGAAATTAAGAAATCAGTAGAAGACTAGAAATTGAATCAATCTAAAACAGAATGGAAACCAATTAACTAAGACGATTCGGCCACATGTTTAGGATACATAAATGAAGAGAAAACTTAGGACATCCCATAACAACCTGCACAACGAACTGACAAAACTTTTAGATTGCAAAGGCCTAAACTGTAAAAGTGGGAACAGCTGTGCAAAGGTGAAAACATTTCACGGAAGAAACCTCTTCACAGCAACTGCGGTAAAACAGAAAGACTAGAAGAGAGAAAGCTTATATAGGTATAATCTTACCTACTACGTATTATAGATATAGGGAAAATACTGATTTGACGAAAAAAATTGATATTGAGATGTTAACTTTTAACCGCAGTAACGCAAAACAATGCAAAAACAGGCAAAAGAAATAGCATCCGTGTATGTTTTGTGAATAAAATGTGTTTTTAGGAAGCAGCGTCTGTAGGTCTACATTTTATTAGCTATCATCATAAAGAACGAAACATTTTTTAAACTATATTTCGCTGCAGTATCATACAAATTAATTTTTATGAACACACCAACAAATTTAATAGAAAGGGTTACACTGAACTGGAATAATTCCCGTAACTACAGTTGTAAATAAAGAAAAACAGAAGAAGGAAACGCCACATTTTAAGATTTTTGATGATACATTTCTAGTAGTTATCATTTTTTTTTAAGTTTTTGGCGTTGAGTATATCCTGGTCTCAAAAAAGCAATTTTTTTCGACTTTACCCTGTATCTGAGATACCAAGAATGATCCAAATTAATGTTTACGTATTTTGTAGGAATGTTCAGTAACGAATTTACGTTTATAATTCAGAATTTCTGAATAGGTACAGGAAGTTCTCATTTACCGTCGACGATAGATTCTTGGAAACTGCGACTTAAAACGAAACGACGAAAAGGAAACCAATTTTCCATAGGTTGGGCGATATAAAAAAGAGTTATGTTCCTGCGGTATATTTCTGGTTACAAAAAGATCGCCATACTCTAAATAAGGACCCAAAATACTTAAAATGTCTCTATATTATACGAGGGTTTTACAATGCTTATTGTCCCTGGTATAGACAGAAGCACTTGAAATACCGCTGAAACTCCACTGTGTTTTTTGTCGACTGTCAGATAAACATTGTATAAAATTGGAAAACTCAAACTGGTTGTTGAGAATAAGTAATTTAGTAACATACTGTATATGAGAGTAGGTAATAATATTGTAAGATTCGTAGACAGAACTGGAAAAAACAGATGACTACAGGTTGTTTACTAGTGACGGGTTTTTTTCCTTGGGTTTTCTATTTATATCAATAAATAGTTATTTACTGGCATTCCACTACGTATATTCAAATAAATCTACAGGTTATGAGCCCAGGTACTGACCAGTAAATATATCAGCAGAAGAGAAAGCCGTAAAAAAAGTAAAAGTAAAAACAGTAAGAAACTTACTCTAAAAATGTCACTGTCACCGGAATAATTAAACCAAGTGACAAAATTAAAGGATAAAGACAACCAACAGTTATGGAAGTTCCAAGTCTAAATGGACCAGAAAAGATACAAAGGCACAGGGTCTACTGATTACGAGAATTAGTCAGGAATCATTAACCCACATTCTAAACTGTGCAACTTGAAAGAAATGTATAATAAATTAATCGAAATCTACGAAGGTGATGTTGAACAAAGATTGTGTGATTTGCTCCTTTAACTATTCATTTAAAAATGGTACCACCATGGGAACATATCAGTGACTTGCAAAACATGTGTTTAAATAAGAAGCTTAAAATCTGATATTAACCAAGCAATGTTGATATCGAAATTATTGCCATTACTTCCAGAACAATATAAACATTTGGTATTTGCATGGAAATCAAAGGTACAAATGAAAAACCTATCAGCAATTTGATAACAAAATTGTTAGTAGAAGCAAAAAGATATGTGGTACAGAAGCAACACAAGAAACAGTAGCCTTTAAAACAACAGAAACAAATTTAACACGACAGGGAAGAAATGTTTTCCGTGTCATCAAGTTGGCCATGTTGTGGCGCAATGTAAATAAAAAAGCTATAAGAAGATGATACTAATGCAATACCTATAAGAATTAAGAAAAGGACTACTATTTTCTGAGTCACCAGAAGAGAGCTCAAGCAAAGAAGACTGACAGGGTATCCTGTGTGTAAAGCTGGTAAATTTCTTGTAGATTCTACTTCTACATCGCATATGGTAAACGACTTAAACATTTTTGAAGAAACTAATGAAAAGGGAATTGAAGTCAAACTAGCTAAGAGATTAAGTTCGATGGAAGCTCAAGGGATTGGAACAATAAAAACCAGAGAGTGTAAAAACAAAGTCCTGTATGTTCCCGAACTCTGTAAGAACTTATTGTCAGTTAATGAGGTAACAGAAAATGTAGGTGAAGTTATATTTTTGTAAAAGAAGGTGGAAATATAAAAGAAAAAAAAGTATTCGTATTTATATATAAAAGGGCAGGGATGGCTCAGTGGTAGAGAGCCAAGGTTTGGATGTAATAGTCCAAACGCTTCCCGGTTCGAATCTCCCCAGGGTCGGAAATTTTTCTAATTCCCTAGATGGTCGGTACTGGGTCCCAGTCTCCATTTGCCATTGGGGATCAAATTAATGGTACTCCTCGAATTACGGTCGCATTAGAGACGTAACAAGACCCTAAACAAACACATTGACACACAACACGCCTCGACACTGCGCAAGCGGTACAAAACGAGGATCATGATAAAGAAAGAAAAAGAAAAAAAGTATTTATATATATATATGTATATATTATTACTTTACACAATAAAATTAAGACAACAAAATGAAGAACATGCATTGCTAACAGCAAACAGAAGAACAGAAATTGTATTTACTTATGGCATAGAAGGTATATAGGACAGAAAACTTTTAGAAAGCCCGACAATTTACCAGATGGAGTGATTCTAAATTAAAAAAAGCATCCTTTCGCTACCGAAAGAACATCAACAATTGGAAATCGTACATTCCGATGTGTGTGGCCCAATTACACCGGCAACTTGGGATGGTAAGAAACATTTCATAACCTTTTTGGGTGACTATTCGCATCATAAGATGGTCTACTTAATAGAAGGAAAGTAAGAAGTAAATGACCGACCCTTAGGGTCTTTCAATGTCCCGATAAAAGTCGCCGATAGTTGTCAGGCGATACAAACTAACCTTTAGGATAAATCTACCCGACAGCGTTGTTGCATCTTTCATTGCAATTTATCCTATCGGTTAGGTGTGGGCCACATTCTTACCACTAGATCTAAAGAATGTATGGCAAGTTTCGTACAATGGTGTGCGGAAAAGAAAGCATTATCTTAAAAGGAGTGAGTTAAACAAAGATACCTATAAGTTGTTAACTCCGCAGGGCTGTGAAAGATGTCACTCAACGTCACCTGGTCGTAAAATATGGGATTTACATTTGCAATTGTATGTGTAACAATCATTTTTTCTGCTGTAGCTTTACTAACGCCACTAATTCCACTTTTTTGCATTCATTCATACTACTCCCCTTCTAACCATTCATGCAACATACACCATAAACTTAACTACGTGAATTACGGTTGTCGTTTCAGCCGGGGATTGGATCCCGCGGCCGATTGAGCCGCATTTCACTGTGACCTCGACTGACAGCGCTTGTTCGTACTGCCCCATCGAAGTCCCTATGATATATACGTCTGGCATATAGCAAAGTCGGTCTCTGACAAGCAGTTCCTCTTTGTGTGTTCACTGCGATCAGAAAAACAGCAAACAAAAACAAGACATAAAAGTATGTCTGGTCTGGATTTACATGACAAAAAATGTTCACCTCTTCAATTTGAAAAATGTATGTATTTATTAGTTATTACACTAGGAAAACAATATTAATTTTATAAACACTTTATTTACGTTTACATCCGCTCGAAATATTTCGTATCACCTCGTACACACTCGAAGCTGCCTTAACCTGCCGAAATAGTCCTGTCGGCTCCTTCTACCATCCGATAAGTTTAATCCTATGGAATAAGTAAACTAATCTCTGACGTAGACTATCGGACGATTGAAAGACAACAAATACCGTAACAAGGAGGATAAATTTGCTATTAGCTTGTCCAGAACTTTATCCGGAACATTGAAAGACCGGCCCTTAACCAGCTAACTCAGTGTCGTATTGTAAACATAATGAACAAAACTAATACATTCCAAAATTCCTTTGTCTTTTGATGTAATGATTCCACACGTATTTCTAAGTAGTTTGTTTATCTTAATAGCAAACGGCTTTTTAAATTGTTAGTCATAGGCGACTATTTTTAGACGGATATTTTGTATCAATGTTACCTATGCACTTTATTTTTAAACGAAATTACTAATTTCCGTTGTGGTAATAGAAGTAAATAACTATTTTTTTATCTTCGCATTGAAATTCCAAGATATAATTTTACATAATTGTAAAGCTTTATAGTCTATATCATTTCCTATGATTTCTATTTTCCAGGATCGCAAAAATATTTCGGACTAAATAGGTATATATTTTAATTGTATAATAAAAAAACCTTGAGCAAGTTATATACTAAAGGAAAACATATTTCACATACTTTTTAAGCCCCGCTGTTTGTATTTTTTTATTACATATCCTTGAATTTCATTAAAATCGGTGACGTAAACGTTCCGATAATAGTTGCCTTGATATGGAATGACCCGAAATGTTTAAACTACTTGACAATTTATTAATTTGTTTCAAACTTTTATTCTTTTATGAAAATCTTTTATCGTGGTTTGATAAAGTTGAAGTTTCGAATTGGTTAATTAAATAGTAGCTTTTTTTGTATAATTATATGTTGTATGCACTGTGCTTCTACAATAACAGCTGATAAATAAACATTTTAGTGCATCCCCGTCAGCGCATATAGGATGAAATAGATTAAAGACCTTTTAGGATTAATTAAACCTGTTTATTTACTTCATATTCACATTTAACGTATGTGGCTGAAAGAAATCAACAATTTTTTTGGCTGCATGACGCCACTTCTTTATTGCTTTAAATTCCCCTCCCTGCTATAAGGATATATTTTCTTATAAAGAGGCACTGATTTCAAAACAGAACGCTAGTCTAGAATTTGTATTTCTTCAAATCGATCATGAAGAGTTTAACAGTCCTTGCTCTTTGCGTAGTATTCGCCGCCGTCGTTTGGGCTCGCCCTGACGATGAAAAGTACGACGATTCTTTAGCAGCTGATATTGATATAGACGAAGTCCTGAGAAATGATCGTCTCAGAAAAAATTATTTTATTTGTTTTAAAACTGGAGACAAGTGCACAACTCAGGCAAAGAAAGTAAAAGGTACGTCCATCTACTGTTTTAAATTTTAATTCTAGAAATTAAATAATAAGTTTAGGAACGTCTCTATCGTAAAGGGAGAAAATTTATACAAAAAATATTTTTAAAAATGTTACAATGACTTTCGACAGAATTCTTTTCTATTCATTCAAACTTTTAAATAAAAGATATTCACAGTTATTTGATCAATACATGTCAGGTTTAGTGCCCAAAAATGTGTTAATTTAAATTACAAATATTCGTCCAGCATGAGTTAAAAAAACCTATAGAGATGAAAGTAAGTAGTGTGAATGTGACGGGTGTCTTCGCGATTTCTACATATTAATATAATTTTATTATTAAGAAGATCTAAAGAGTTAATGAGAAAAGAGAAGATTTTGCTCTGCTTAATTTAAAATATACAGCGTTTTAAATCTATTCATAGTAAACCTGAGTTATACATTTTTAATTTCTTTATAGACAAAGATTTAAAATTTTATAGAGTCTGATTAACATCGTATATTATTTAATTATTTGTATAAAATTTTGACTTCCTATAAATAATAAATTAAATAGCAGTAATTTTTAATTGCCTAAATATTTATGTTATTCTGTTAATAAACATTCTGTAGAGTAGAAATCTTTCCACTTCCCGTGGTACAGAACTCACGTTAAGATGTAGGTCCTCTAGATCGGTGGTACTTTAAAAGCGCAACACAGACACAAGACAGAATATTATTATGCCTTCAATGAGAAGACAGACTAACCTTCAAGTTATTTTCGTTAATTACTAACTAATAAAAATTAAACAATTTAGGAAACCACATCAAATACTTCTTGAAATTATTTCTTTTGCTATTTTGAAACTACAAATACAACTAATTTTAAATATAGCATATTATCAGTATTGCATTTTATTTAACTTGCTTACGTACTGTACACATTTCTTATTTTTCCTCTCATTGCAGTTCTTATCCCGGATGCACTTACAACTAGCTGCAAGAAATGTACTGAACAACAAAAAGTGCTAATGAAGAAAGTGCTCCGTTTCATAATTAAAGAACACCCTAATGAATTCTTGGAGCTTGAAAAAATTTACGACAAAGATGGTATCTACAGAGCGAAGTTCTCCGACGAACTTGCTAAGGAGGGCATTACGTTACCTAATTAGGATAGTATTAACTATCTATATTGTTCCTTTTGTAACTAAAGTCACTATTTACTATTACTTTGTATTATTGTCACAATTAATTACCGTGAATGTCTCAAATCAGTGTAAACTTTTAGTTTAGATTTAGTTCCCAATAAATGCTGTTCCCATTCGTACTAAGCGTTTTTAATTGAGTAATAGAATAGTTACGGTAGTCAGAAAAACATAACAACAAATGTTAAAAATTCTACTTCGCTTCAATAAGCACTCTACAGCAAGCATGCAATTCTCAAACAATAACTTTGGTTTACTTTTATCTGTGCCTAGGACAGCAATTAACTTTCATTTCACTTCATAAGGGTTTACATTCCGGATAATTAAAAATCAGGTTCACAATTAATATTTTCCCGATCGGACTAAAAATGTTACCGTCCAGCATGTCTTCGCTTCTAAAAGCGAATGATTGGTACATGTTACAGTCGTTACTAGGCAATCACAATTGAGCGAACGAAAAGGGGACCTAGATCAGAAAATGAATATTTTCATGTAGTCTGCTATCAACGTGCAGGTTAACGAACACATGCACTATTTTCGGTATACCCCATTTTCCATTTTCGCTATAAAAGTACATTTTCTACAATATTTATTCGCCTGGTTCTTAAATTGGCTTAATAACAACCCCAATATACGTCCATAATTTAATTTGTAATCATAAATTAGTTCAGATATGTTCACTAGGTATCCGCACAACGCCCTCTATGTGCTATTTTCTGTACTAATTAGTAAGAATTAACTGACGTTTATAAATAAAATATAATCAAATATTAAATAACTCCGATCGTAGAAAAAATAGTTCGTATAGATTGTAGAAAAATGTAACTTCCGGACAAAGGTAGTTGGTGCAGCATTATCCACCATCGTCCGGAAATCTATCACTTTTCCTGCTACAAACGCAATATATTGTTTTAAGTACATGCTTATTCGCCTTCTGAGTATACCCTAACAATCAGATTTAATCTATAAGTCAACAAATTAATATTTACTGCTGTATTTTTTGATTCACTTTACCAAGGTAGGTAGTTCTTATTTCAAAATCATACAGACAGAACCTACATCGTCTATTTTTCTTCAAAGCTACCCAGTTGATTACGCAACCAACTGTACACGTATCTAAGGCAAGCGCACTCGAATAAAACACTAATTCGCTTTCTGAAAAATATTTCGTACGTCTTCTATAAGCAATGTCTATAAGACCGCATAGGTACGTATGTCGTACTTTAAGTGCAAGGATCATAACCTAATTTTTGGTATTCTGCTGCAATTCTAGTATTGTCGAAACATTTTGCTGTTTAAAATAATACAATCACCAGCAGTATTGTTGTTTTAAAGTATTGTAGTTAACAATCATTTCTTGGTTTTATTTTATAACCGGCATTTGAGATTCTGCTTTGGTTGTATTTTCCTTCTATTGTGTCTAATGCTGTTGGACTATCCACTCGCTTATAAAGTTATTTTCTAATACAGCAAAATGTTCATATTGTCTTACAATTCTCGTAGACACAAAATTTCTCAGTGAGAAATACTTTCTGATTTAATGTCACCATCATAAACAACCTTTTCGTTCCACTGTTGGGCACCGGCCTCTTCTCTTCGAAGCTAAGATAGAAACACGTGGGATCTACAGTTTAACGCCGAATCCGAATGACATAAACTCCAAGGAAGGTTTTCAGCAGCAACATCCCACGATTACTAACCGGATTGGGAACCCAACCCATAATCCACGTATTGCCCAGAATGCGAGCCCTCTGCCAATTTAACAAATATTATTCGTTAAATTAATAAATTGGTACTACAAAGTTACTTACTTCAATTTAAATTTTCTCTCAGTTTACACCTCTCCTTTTCCTCTGCAAGTCGAAATCGAATTCCTCTGTCTACGTGTTTATTTATCTTCCTGTGCATTTCTTTTTCATTGTTCTAGCTTCATATATATATTCCGCGCTTTCTTCGTTTATACGACTACGTGGCGAAGCTATCTCAACTCCTCTTCCTCGACCTATTGTTACTGAGTTAACAATTAAATTGTTCTATAGGTTGCGTGTCCGTTATCGTGTTCCGTTTCATTTTCCTAAGATATCACGTTTCTGTGCTGTTTATTTTCTTTCTTTAGTTTTCTGTGGTTACCCATGATTCTGAATGATAAGTTAGTATAGGTATAGCGATTGGAACTATTTTATATATTTATACTTTTGTTTACTCTCTGTCAAAATCCTGTATTTTATACAGTTGACAAGTCTGCTTGCTACACATCTTCTTTGCTTAATCTCATCCTCTAGTCTTTCATCTTGTGTTGTTATTGCTTCTAGGCGTTTCATTTAACCACTTGCTCAACTTGAACTCCTCCGAAATTGTATGGTGGTGTTTTATTTCTTTTATGCTTATAGCCATTGTTTTTGTCTTGTTTTCGTTGATTTTAATATTTCTCTGTCTTCTTAAGACTTCTAAAATTGTTTTATTATTCTCTAATTCTAGTCTTTCCATATCTCTTCTATTTGTCTCTAATTATCTTATATAGTTTAGCCTTTCCTAAACCATTCTAAAATTTCTGTTTAATCTAAGGTTGAGTTTATAAGCGTTTATTTTTTTGTTTGGTACTTTTTTATTTTCTTTATTCGTAATTAGCACTACAAATAAATAATGGTAACTACTTATCTCTTTTTACTTTGCGTCTGTTACGTTTGGCTATCTTTTCTTACCAGCTAAAAAGTAATCGATTATAGATATTCCTTTTCGTATTACAACTTCTGTTGTCATTTTGTGCATTTGCTTATACGTGAAGTGTGGATTTTCAATTACTAATTCATTTTCTATGCAGAATCTAATACACGCTCTCCGTTGTTTTTTCTAATTTTTCTCCTTATTTTAATTCTTCCATTTATATTTCTCACTTTTTCGTTCAAATCTCCCATTAGTATTATATACTATATGGTTGCAGTTATTTATCTTATTTCTTGGTCATCTGTTATTATTCTTTAAAAAACTGTCTACTTCTTCTTTTCTTGCATCTTCGTTTAACCGTATGATATCATATACATTCCTTTTTCCTATTTCATATCTTTCCTTTTAGCAATTTTTAAACAATGCCTATTTTTCTTTTTTTGCATCTAGTTCGTTACTTGATCTTGGCCAAAACATCCAGTATCAATTTTTTAGTATCTGAAAGCTTTTTTTTTGTTTCAGTAATACCTATGTAGTTTAGGTTAATACTTAAAAGGTCTTGTTAAATTGTATTTCCTTTTTTTTTAGACTCTTCACACTTCACTTCAAGTTCAGATTTTGTTGTCTTATTCTTCTTTGGTACAGTGCCTCCCGTCTTTTGGATCTGTTTGTTTTGTCACTTTTCCTCTTTGGTTGTTTTTCCAACTTAAATACTTGAAATATATTCTTTGTTGCTTTCACAGTTTCTCGAACTGTCAATATTACAATTTACTTTC
Source organism: Limonius californicus (assembly GCA_014611495.1). Taxonomy (NCBI): domain Eukaryota; kingdom Metazoa; phylum Arthropoda; class Insecta; order Coleoptera; family Elateridae; genus Limonius; species Limonius californicus. The sequence continues at coordinate 27,096 of JABXWE010010626.1, read as the reverse complement.
GGCTTAGACCGCGTCGTCATTTGGGAACTACACCCAGCATTATCAGGTAAGGCCCACCCGTAGCTTATGTGCCTTTACAAGCATTTGCTCTAAAATTTTGAGCAATATTTGTTCGTAGGCCCTGCCTGCCTAAACAAGGCCGTGTGCTTAGATTATTTAAACCTTGGGACGGACAAGCATTTGATCTTGTTTGCCAGGGCAATAATACTTAATCGGCTTATGCCTGTTAGCTGTTTGTGAACCCATACAAACTAACGTTTCGTAAGACATTGCAGCTTGCATCTGCAGAGTGAATAGAACACTGAACTCAAATCCGGGAAGCGGAGGTATTTATTGTAACATTTTCCAAGTTCATACATATTTCGCACTTTCCAGATGTCTATTCGCCTATTCTCATTGTTGTCATAATTTTGTTCAAACCCGTACCCTCCGGAGATGTGAATAGGGGACTTAAGACTCCGGGATATTTTGCTCTAAACGTCATCATGATGATTGTACTAGAGATATCCATATGGATTTTTAATGTAGTGGTTTATCGTTGCCTTCTGCATCATCACGCCGTTAATTATCACAGTAGCTCATTCAGCTTTAGGGTCAATTTCTCAACCCCAGGACAAGAGATTGTTCTTGCGCTTTGTTTGCTATTTTGTTTCCTCGATACCCGCTATATCTAGCGGGCATTCCCCGCCACTTGGGGAGGCGCCCGGTTAAGGATCTAGCAACCCCAACAGGTTCAATCCGCTAACTGATGATATGCAATTCACACAGGAAATCGGCAATAATCCACTATTTCAAACACCAGAATGTTCTGATTTCACAGGCTGAACTGAATGATTTAGTTCGAGATTTAAAATTAGTAAAATCACAGTCAGAACTTCTAGCATCGAGATTAAAAGGATGGAATCTCCTCGAAGGTGAAGTACATATAACTCACTTCCGAAAACGTCAAAAAGGACGTACACATTGTTTCGCTCAAGAAGGGACTTTGGTATATTCCACGGATGTTGACAACTTATTTCACGTATTAGGACAGAAACATGAACCAAGCAATTGGCGACTATTTATTCTTCCAAACTTAACTTAAAAGAAGTTTTGCTTCACAACGGCAATAAATACCCATCTGTACCTATAGCTCATGCCGTTCATATAAAGAAATCAAACAAGAATATGCGATATCTCCTAGAACGCATCCGGTATAATGATGACTATGAATGGTAAAAAAAATGTAGAGACCTAAAAGTGATAGCGCTTCTTCTTGGATTTCAACTGTGGTATACAAAATTCCGTTGTTTCCTGTGTGAATGGGACAACCGTGTACGTCACTATATACAGAAGGAACGGCCACCCCGTCAAGCACTAACGCCGAGTCAAAAAATATTACCAACGAACCACTGGTTGATCCTAAAAACGTATTGCTACCACCACTGCATATTAAACTGGTCTTAATGAAAAATTTCGTTAAAGCACTAGATCGGAACGGAAGAGGGTTCTTGTATCTGAAACAGAAATTTCCAAGAGGCAGTGAGGCAGAAATTAAAGAGGGCATATTTGTGGGACCAGAAATGCAAGAAGTAATGAAAGATGTCGAATTTGACAACTTGTTGAATGAAGTTGAACTAAGAGCATGGAGAGCTTTTACAATAGTTGTGACCAATTTTCTTGGAAATGTCAAAGCTGAAAATTGCAAAGATCTTGTGACTGAATTACTTAGTGCCTTCAGAGAAATGGGATGTAACACGTCTATAAAAATTCACTTTCTGGATGCTCATCTCGATTTTTTTCCGGAAAATTTGGCTGCCGTAAGCGACACACATGGAGAACGGTTCCACCAAGACGTTGCAACCATGGAAAAGCGATACCAAAGCAAATGCAGTCCTAGTTTGCTTGCTGATTATTGCTACAGAGAAAAAATATCGGCGTAAAACATCCGCAACAACATTTTTAGGTAAGTGCAAGATTAAGAACATACCGATATTGATATATTTCTGTATAATGCACAACACTTCGTAGCAAATAAAGTGTGGGTGATAGAGAAAATCCAAGATCATTTTTTGCTTTCTGATGAAATTTTACATGACATACGCCATGTTACAAAAAATAGTTGATTTTTGTTTACCAGTGTAATTTTAAGAATAAATATTTCTACGGTTGTGAATTCGGGAACCTCCTCTGAAGGTATGCCTGATCACCTTTTCAACAACTTCGATGATAGTATCTAGTACGACGGTGGTTCATCATTTATTGTCCCTGATACAGAAGCAAATTACTTAGACATTTGAAACAACTTTATTTCTCAACCTAATCCACTGAAAAGTTAATACGCTTAGGATAACGATAATACACAGCTTGAATGCTTTTAGAAAAAATATTTTTTGTCCTGCGCTGGAAATTACTCATTAGCTATCACCTCTTTATTGGCCAAAAAATGAGTTCATCAAAGATGTTTTAATTTGGGGAGCAGGTGTAAGTCACTGGGGGCTCGATCTGGCTAATATAAAGGTTGTATTAAAATTTCGTATCGAACATTTTGAATAGCAGCCATAGAAACACAGTTCCTATGAGTGAGAGTGTTGTATTGGTGGAACAGAGCGGCACCGTTCAATTTTCCACGCCTTTTTGGCTTTATAGCCTCACGAACTTTTGGTATGACGAATGAATTTTGCGTAAGTTTTCCGTTATTGTGTGACCACATGTCAATAATCAAAAAGAAAAACTCCCATATAATCCCAAACCACATTATCTTTCCGGCCGATGAAGTCACACGGAACATTCGTGGGGCGGGGGGGGACAAGAATCTGCCATTCCCTACTCTACCGTTCTGATTCTGGATCAAAGTTATGAACTCAGCTTTTATCTACAGGTACAAATCTTTCCAAAAATCCATCCAAATCCATGACGATTATCTCAAATTGCTCGCAGCAGTGGGCCGCTTCCGATCAAATGACAACATTTTCGGAATTTATATCGTGCACAGATATCTTTCAGACCCAATTCTTCGTGCAAAATTTTTCAACGTTTTCAACGCTAAAGTCAAATGTCTCAGTAATATATTTCACCGTAATTCTCCGATCACTCAGTACCATATCATGGTCCAAATCAATATTTTGATATAACGGGGTAGAAGCACCCAACACTCCGGACATGTCATTATAAATTTCCTGCGGTGATAAACCCTTCTTGAAAAGGTATTTTATCACAGCCCTCGTCTCGAATTTTTCCATTTCAGCAAAATTACCAGCACAACAGTAATATTAAATGTATAACTTGTATAAACAAGAAAATAGGCACTTGCAACTTGACATAATAATTATGTCAAGTTTTTTTCATCAACTGGAAGACGAGCTTGTTAGAGTTGATCAACACTATGCCCTGTATTATTTTCCTTACGGGTAGGCCTTCTAACGCACAAATGTTTGAATTCATTGTCGCTCAACTTGTTTTTATAGTAAATGAGCAATGGTAACTCTTTTCTGAACTTCAACCATTTTACATCTAACCACCTCATAACATTGCCATCTGCATCTTTATTTCTATTTGTTATTAATTTTTGACTACATGTTTTAAAATCTTGAAACTGAATGTGGTCCATTTCTCTTACTATATAAGGTGGATTGCTCAATTTTGCAGTCCTTGCCACTGTGTACCACTGGTTGGGAACAAATATATTAATTTTTTCCCTCTATTCTCGATAGTTGAATGGACACTGTCACATTCCATTTCGGAATATTCAGACTCCATAATCTTTTGATTGATAGTGATCTGATAGAGACAAAGATCTTAAAAATATAGCAAACAAAATCGTATATCTGTTTTGCCCAAAAGCAGTGTCTGAATAAACTGTCACTTCAGATACTTCTGGAGGTAAGTCGGAAAGTAACTGCCACAAGCATGTGGCTATTTCTGATGCTTCTTTAGTCTCTTCAGCTTCATGCCACATATAATTAATGACACTTCTATCAGCAAGAGGATATACTGTAAAATTGTAGGTTTTCAATTTTTTTCAATTCCAAGTTGAGGTGTGAGTAGGATTTTTTCCAAATCCATGTTGTACGACCTAAATCATTACGAGCCCGTTCTTTATCTTCTTTTTTGTGTTCTCGTGCTTCTTGTTTTCTTAACATGTGCAAATCGAAGTCTGATTGACACTTTAATATTTCATCTTCTGATTTATTTGTAAACTGAGAGCAATAATCGCATTGATCTTTTTAGGTCTGTGAAAACCATAATTATATTCATTAGTAAAAATATGCTTGTAAAAAGAAGAAGTAACAGATGTCACCTGGCGCTCTTCGCAATATTTCAAGTAATCTTGATACAAGCGATTTTCAGATAAGCCAGTTGGGAGTTCGAAGTAGCCCTACAATAATGTGATTCAACTACTTGAATTGAATTTATATGACTTCGTACAGTCTCTTTACGATCTTCTGAAATTTTATTGGGAGAAAGGATTTAAACCTCTTTTATCTTCTTCTACAATTCCAGTAACCAAAGTCTTCTTCATACTGTTTCGATTTTCTTTCCTGAAATATCTAAAGTGCTTAGAAAAAAGTTTTTGCAAACTTGGTGCGTTCCACTTATAGATGTCAAGCTGTATACTAAGGTATGTATTTTCTTCATCACCCACTGCATACCGTCTTTTTGGTACTTTCCTTGAGACACATTTGCTAATAAAACTTCATCCAGATCTTTCATCGTTAAGAGATAAATAATGTTGAAATATTTGTTCCTTTTCCTGAATGCTAAACTTCTTATTGCAGTTATAGTGACATTTACACGACACTACTTTAACAGCTTTCCCTCCAACAATATTTCCTTTTTGAGATAAGTGTTCTTTGCCTGCAAGCCTAACCTGTCGTTGTTTATTTCTTTTCCAAGTCTCTGGTAACCGTTTTCGTTTTCTTGTTAGTTGTTTCTGTTGATTAGGTGCAAATTCTTCATCATTCTATATTCTTTCATCTATTGGTATAATTTCTTGTTCGGTGATTTGTGCATTGCTGCTTTTCTTTTTTCTCTGAGGTCCTGAATCTTCACTTTCCGAAGAATTGAAAGTAGAGTGGTCTTCAATGTAGTTGAGTCCGAATCAGCAAAAGGATCTTCATCACTTGTATCTGATAAAATAATTATAACAAAGTAGTTCAACAACCAGATCACATAGAGTTAGGCTGTTGTTAATAAAATTGCGGTTTAATTCACAGAAAAAGTAGCGTTAAATAATCACCGGTTAAAATATTGAGTTAGTTTTACAATTTAAATACGATTACTATACATAACTTACCACTGATTATATTTTGAGGTACTAAAGATTCCTCCTCGTTGCTCTGTTTAACATCTTTGTTGTCTAGGAGTGAAACAGCTCCCATCTCTTCAACGTCTTGTTTATTTCCATTTTGTGGAATCGAAGGTTCTTCTATCTCCCTAACAGTGGGCCCATCATCATTTTCTAGGGATGAGCTTACTTCTTTCTCTACAATGTTTTGTTCGTCCTCGGTTACAAAATTTTCTACATTACTTTTGTAATCTACAGAAAACGTAAAGTGATTAATCTATTTTTTAGGTTATGATAGTTTATTGTTAAGTTAGTATTTTAATAGATAAAAAAGCTGTCTGCTAAGAGAGGTATTATCTTACCTGTAGTGTTTTCGTTATTAGTAACACCGTTTAAACATAGTGAAACCAGGAATTTGCCAAGTGAATAATTTTGTGCCATGTTAAAACTCAGCACTAATTTTCACTATAATATAACTATCCACTGTCTTTATCATAAAAGCAACACTAAGGTTTAGGCACCTTCAACAATAATAATTATTGATAAACAACAAACTCACACAATGCATTAAATTCGCAACTGACAACTGACAGAGTACTGTATAATTTACCATATAGTGCAGCCGCATCATGAGGGACGGTCGTTAAACGTAATCATAAACAACTGCTTTGCGGTTTAGCTCTGTTCACCACCAAAAGAAATTGTATACTAGTAGTTGGTGATGAAATTGGTGAAGAAAGCCATGCCGCTTATACATGTTTCACAGTTCACTACTGACAGAAAACACATATTTTTCATTTAGCTTCTTTCACAGTTTACCCGAATTAAAGATTACAGTTAAAGAATCACTTAGATCTCTTCACCACTCTATTTTTCATAGTTTTCTAGTTCATGTGGTGTAGTTAACTCAGTTTACCCTGAAATGTGGCTTAGCTCTTTTCACCTCCAAGAGGACGATATATTAATGTAAATAAGTGGCGTTTCTAGGAAAAAATTATTCATTTGTCCGTCAATACCTTCCATGTTAGGGACAATAATTGATGAACCATCCTCGTATTTATACATACATAGATACATATTTTCACTTCTCTATTTCTGTCTTTAAAATTTCAATACAAGAATACACAAAAACAAAAAATCAAATACCTGCTAGAGTAACTATAAACAAATTATAGACAATCATTACAATTTATTAAACAGTAGAGTTTTCCCACTGAAACAATTATTTCTTATCAATATCAAAAAATTGTTAAGGTCTATAAAACAAGATACGTAGACTATTAGTCTACATATCTTGGAGTATACTGTCAGTAAACATCAAAAATGTATAGATGGCTCATACTTCGACATGGATGTAAACCTTCATTCAGTGTTGGGTAGTAACTAAGTAAAAGTAACTCGTTACTAGTAACTAGTTACGTTTCAGTAACTTAATAGTAACTTAATTACTTTTGTGTTTTCCGTAATGGTAACTATAATACGTTACAATTATTTAGTAACTTTAGTAACTGAATATAACAAGTTAGATTTTCATGCTACAAATGTAAAATATTATAAAATGTTCGGTTTTTAATGCGTAGTATTTAAGAAATAATACCTGAAGCTGAAGAATTTGTTGAAATTTCGAATGCTTTAGTATGCAAATGCTAATACTGAACACAGGAATACCTTCTTGTACTTAGTCGATAATAAATAATATTTATACGGATTCTATTTAGGTGGTGACAGCTTTTTCCAGTAATCGTTAATCCTTTAACAACTAGAAGCTCTCTGAGCAGGTATGCGGATTACTGGAAAGTACATTCCTAACGCCTGTGCGCAGGTTGAGGGTGTCTAATTCAGACGAAAATACATTCACCGTCTCTATATTTCAATAATAACGAAAAATAAAAAAGAATCCTGGGAAAATTCCAAAAACATCGTTGAACCAGCGCCTCTAAGGTCTAAGCCTGTTCCTTCCCCCACGTATAGAATATTTGCTAAAAAATAATTGCTTATAAATGTGTGTTTCTGTTGATATTAAGTTGGTAGTAATTGCATGTACATTAGTAGCGTCTCGTAAAAAAAGGTAACTTAAAAAATAACGAGTTACTTTATGGTAACTTAGTAACTTATTCAAGTTACTTTTATAATTCTGTAACTTAGTAACTTACTTAGTTGCTTTTTTGCCGAGTAACTGATTAACTTACTTAGTTACTTTTTTAGAGTAACTTACCCAACACTGCCTTCATTAACTAAACAGTACACAGAATAAAGCGCATTGATTTAATGTGTAGTCCAAATTAATGTAAAAAACAGAAGCTGTCAATATCAAGGAAGTTGATAACTAATTAAAACATTTATAAAAAGTTACTTAAAATTGTGTTCAACCTACAGAAACCTGATACAGAACGACAATTGCTTGAAGGTTGTTTCAAACCTCAATTTTACATAATAGGTGCACATAAAAACTGGACCTTGACTTCGCATCAGATAAAATATAATAGCAGATGACACTTTGGCATATTTAATAGATGTAGATAATGTTGAATGTAGATTAAAAAAACTTATAATAACAAGTATAAAAACATAATATGTATAAGGATATTAAACAACCAGGAATAAGTTTTCCTCCGGTTTTGGTAAAAAAATAGTGTGATTATTAAAGTATGTATTAGCACTTCCCAACCTTTTATTGCATGTAACCGTCGTTTAACACGTTAAGACCTTTCTCGCAGATGCCCTGACCTTTCTCTCCCTAGCATTTTTTATTCTTCAGTAATTATTATTCGCTTCCTTGTCTTTAATATTCTACAAGATTATTTTCAAGTGCTTTAACTTTTCGCAGTAAAACCTACGTTATTTGCCTCAATATTTGTTGTAAAAGTAAGGCAGGATTGCTTTAGCAATATTTTTGGTTAAATGTCATTCGCCAATATTGTCAAAATAATAAACTTTGTATACAAAATTTATAAAACACTTATTTTTCGAAAAATGATAGTTTTTACTACAAGATAAACGGAAGCTTTTTAGCCTATTTTCCTTATAGTTAAAGCAGAGATCCTTCCTTAAAACTTAAATAAATCTAATATTAATTAACATTTACAAGCAAAAAAGGTTAAAATCAGTTTGCATAGCTTGCAGAAAGTAGGGAGTAAGGAAAACAAACGTGATTTTTACAACGTGTCAGTTTCAATTTTACAAGAATAAATCAACTAAATTAAAGCACACATTTCTATTGCTTGTAAGTTATGCTACAAAGTGCATTATTATCGTAAGTAAAATAATGGAACTTGGAAATGATTTACCGAACTTAGGATGGAAGCACCCGACGAAGCTGTAAAGTACGAGGTGTGTTCAACTGAAACTCATCTTTGCTTCATAAAAAAATGTATTCAACAATTTAATTACAAATAATTACCGTCACAGTTTAGGCACCTATCCCATCGTTTTACTAACCGACGTATATCCTGCCCATAGAATTCTTGTAGCTGCTAATTGAAGAAGTCTTCCACAGCGATCTGTACTTCTGCGTCAGGCTCAAAATGCCGACCTTTTAACGCCTTTTTCAGCGGTCAAAAAATATGGAAATCGCAAGGCGATAGATCCGGGCTATACGATGGATGCTCTAAAACCCTTCATTTCTATCGTTGAAGATTTTCTTTTACCACATTAACAACATGAGACCTAGCATTGTCGTGCAGCAACATGCCCCACGCGTAAGTTTTCCTGGACGTTTCCATCTTATTGCTTGATGAAGCTTCTTCAAAGTTTCATTGTACAAATTTGCATTGACATTTACTCCAGGTTCCGTAAACTCTATCAACAAGGGTCGAAAAAAAAATGTTAACATCACCTTGCCTCCAGAAGGTTGTACTTTAAACTTCTTCGATGGTGGTGAACTTGAATGTTTCCACTGCATCGACGATAACTTACTGGATGGTTCGGAGTAATAACACCAAGTTTCATCACCAGCAACTATTGACAGAAGAATGTCATCACCATTTTGCCTATAGTCTGTGAGGTGTCGCAAGCATTTTTGTTCATTAAGCAAAAGACGAGGAATCCATTGCGAACAAACTTTGCTGTAACCCAGATTACGAACAATACTATGGACAAATCTTACACTCGCAACAACAATTTCTGAAATTTTCCTAATTGAAATTCGACGATTTTCTCTAATAAGGCCTTGCACGCATGCCCTATTGTTTTCTGTTAATGCAGTACACCTTGCACCTGCTCGCGGCTCATTCATAGTCCCCTTTTTCCATTCTTAAATTTTCGGCACCATTCCTTCACAGTTGCGTACGGAATACATGCATGTCGCTGCTTGCATTCGCGTATGAATCTGCAATAGCTGCACACCCTCAACTCATAAAAATTGTAGGACCGCACGCTAATCAAACTTGGACTGATTTTCAACAAACACCACTTCAAAATCGAAGTTTTAAAAGTCAGAATCAAATTCAAACGCCAGTAACGTATTAATGTGTTGCTTACAAACACTACTAACATTAACAAACGTCATTTAAAATATTTTATGTTTTCAAGGCTAAGTTGATCAAAAATGGGTTTTAATTGAACAAGCCTCGTACAACAAACGACTCATCTTTTTCGTACCTTTGTCAAAATTTCTCCGTCATAAGTTATGGAAGGAGGAAATGATTCAAAATTTCTCCAAACAAGTAAAGTACTCGAAATTCGCTGATATGGAATAAGTACTGTATTTTGACACGTGTCAATTATTTTCACTTGAATATTTTCAAAGTAAAGTTTAGTGGGATAAATGCTGCTCAGTAGTAATATTATTGTCGAACTTTGCGTTTTGTAATCGACCAAATTTTAGGATCGTCGGGGATATAAAAGTAAATTGTCAACCTAAAGTAAATCTTCTTGCTGTAGTACTCGTGTTGAATAGCAAACAAGCTTTACGTTTGTTCAAATGATTTAATGTTTGCGAATACTTAAATTGGTTGCTTTTAAGCAACTACCTCTTGCATCAACATTTACTGGGAAAATTAAACCTGTTATGATATTACGTATGAATGTATTACTGTTGATATATGTATGGTATACCTACGTACGTATGATACGCAAAAGTCACTTCATTGTGTAATCAAGCTTTTGTTGTATAGAATAATAATTAATAACTATAATGTATGTACAATCCGTAGTTATTCTACTAGTTTTTGTCAGTTATTTTGAGTGAGTTGTACGTTTGTTTTACTGACTCGCGATTTCAAAAATATATTTTCCACTATTTGTAATTCAACTGCGGGGAAGAAGATCCGTGGTATATATGTATACGAATGGTGCCTACTAACTTTAAGTTGCAGGGATAGACAACACACATTGCATCTCATCGTACGACCATAATTTACATATTATCCATTTTAAAAATTTTATTCAAAGTATTCGTCATAGTATCATAAACTTGGAATTTTCAAAATGAAAGTTGTTCTTTTTAAATTGGAATCCCTACATAGTGCCATAATATACAATGTTGTACAAAACTCTTACGAGCAGAAATTCTACTTAATAAGGAATAGGAAAATATATTGCCAATATTTGTTCAATCCTTAGCAATACTTGTCACATTTAATCAATTTAGAGCTGGTAGATATACCCATAAAAAGGAGAACATGTCACGAAAAGATAAGAAATACAGGTTCATTATAGCTGAAAAGCGTTAATCGGAATTACATAACAAACCTATACAGTGGGAATTCAAAGTTCATAGTTGTACAAACGTAAGCATTTTGACGCAAAGACACGAGTTTATGTTTTCAAAGCAGTGGAACTAAACAACACCTAATATGAAAAATAATTGATTGGCAATGTCGACACTAACAATGGAGTATTTTTATTATATTACTTTGAAAGACGAAGAATAAAACACTCTGTAATATCCAACAACAAACAATACAACGTGAAAAATACGAAGTTAGAACTATGGAATTATATGAAAGGGTATATGGAATACGTCAAACAAAAACGATACTCTTAGAAAATAATAACACGGCAAAATGGTGTTTCTAGGAAATTGTTATGTTGCAAGCTTGGGAAAAAATTTACCATATTTGGTTTGGATAAATAAGACTACTATCCTGTACAGCGTTAATAGAATATGAATCTGAACTAATTTCCTTATAATTCCATTTTCAAAACAATAAATAACTAATAAACCAACCCTGTCTTTAATGGCTGTGTACAACCATTTCATATTACAAATTTATTAATCCTATTTAGTACATCCTTACTTTACTTACTTACTTTTCTTCCTAAACCGTAATATCGTTGTTAACATTTTAAATTACATTGCTTTACAATTGTCTATTTTCTTGCTGTGACTTTCATTATTCTCGCATTAATATGGGCACCTAAGGTAGTCTTTTTATGTTAAATACTATTTATATACGGGGCTTTCCTCAAACGGGGCATAAAATCTATAGGATATTAAAGATAAAGTCAAAATTGACCAAAAAAAAATATAATTTAATTTGGTTTTATTTTAAACTTTGGGGGCAATTACTATAAAAGATATTCGGCAACATAAGAAATCGTTAAGTACACGGTATAAATCGGTCTAGGACGTTTTGACGGTAGAGTTGCTTAGGCGCACGGGCGGTTTGCCGCAGGGACTATTAGACGCAGGGTCTGTTGGGCGTGGGAACGTGTGGGCGCAAGCATATATTAAAGTGGTTTATTTTATAAAAAGTTTTGTGCTATTAATAAAACTACCAAGTTATCCAATTTTATTCATAAATCCAATTGCTAAAGCAACTGATTTATTTCCAATATATTCACCAAACGTTCGAAGATAAGCATTCTTAAATATTTGTTATACAACAATAATATTGCTTTTACGTTATTTAATCAGAAAATTACTATTTACCTTCCTCAAAATTTACCGTGTGTCAATTAAAGTACTGTTACCTTTTTAATTCATAATATTTCTAGCGTATTTGTTAGATAGTCTCCCTTTCATCGAGGGTGGTTACAATTTGCTTACAGATTAATTAAAAAACACAACTTTTAAAGCTAAAAACTTATTACAGAAGTAAATTATTTACCTGTTATAAACTAAAAATTTTGCCAGTTCTAAAAACTTAAAATCACACAAATATAAATATTTTACTTAAAACTCAAACAAATGCATCACTCCTTGCGATTGATTTTTAATATTTCAAACTTTAAAATGAGTTTGCGTCCAAACGTCCTTGTGCCAAACTCTGTCGGTGCCCAAGCGGATCTACACCTAACCATTCCTGCACCCAAACGCTTCTATGCCCACCCATCCCTGCACCCAAACGCTTTTATGCCCACCCATCCCTGCGCCCAAACCGAATCGCGCCACATTAGTCGCGTCAAATAGGCCGCACCAAACCGGCGGCGTCAAAACGTCCAGTTCCTGGTTTAAATCTCGTTACTAAATTCATAACAACGATAACTTTAAGATAGATATTTTTTACTAAACCAGTTTAATTATTAAACAATAAAAAATGTAACAAATGCTTGAAATTAACAAAAATGCACTAAAAATGAAAAAATTAAAGAACTGGAATGGTTGATTAAAGAAAAATAAAAACTTATTTGTCACTTTAGTAGTCAGTGTTGCCCACCTCTAGCCCTAATGCAATCTTCAATCCGACGGGAAATGCTTCTAATCAAATTATTAACTTGTTCTTGAGGTAAGTTTGCCCATTCCTCTAGAGCGGCTTGAATGAGCTGATCCACATTTCCTGTATTATCCCTTCGAGCTCTAATCCTTCTTTTAATGAAGTCCCACACATGGTCAATGCGATTAACATCAGGTGTGCAGGCAGGCTATCTAAGAACAGTGACATCTTCTGTTTACAGAAAGTCTGTGGCAACTCTACTGGTATGGAGAGGGGCATTATCATGCATAAAAATGAAAATATTTCCCCTTGCACCTCTCCACAGACTAACTATGGGTTCTAGCACCAAATCGACATACCGGCGACCCGTTAAACTTATCCGTAAGGGACGCAAAGGAGTTTTTTCTCCCATCATACCTCCCCAAAACGTTAGAGTTGCTTCTTTATATCTTGGAACAGATCTGAAAGTTTACAATCTAGCTTGTCTGCCTCGACCTCTTAAAACTCGAATTTAACGGTCATCTGATCCCAGACCAATTTTGGTTTCATCTGAAAAAAGAATATTTTTCCAATCTTCAATTGTCCAGTTCTGGTGTTCCAGACACCAATTTAGCCGATCAATTTTGGTCTGCCTGGCTAACTCGGGAACCCTTAACTGTCTTCTGCTAAATAAATTTCGAGCACGAAGTCTCTTTCGTATTGTTTCAACTGAAATACCAACACCTGTAGCCTGCAAAAGTTGCACTTGGAACTCCGGATAAGAAAAGGTTGGATTTCTTCTAGCTATTTGATGTCTTGTCGATCACTAGTTACTCTGCGACGACTTTGTCTAGGCCTGTTCTTGAACATTTCCAATTCTAAACATCTTGCTTAAATTTTTGATACAACGCCCTGCGAGACGGCCACCGTTGCTGCGATTTGCCTTTGTGACATTCCCTGCTCAACAAGAGCAACAATTCTTCCCCTCTGAACATCTGACAAACCTACGTAGGGCATAGTACCTTTTTTAATACAAAGTTAAATTTACTCTGACACTTTGATTTTACAACTGGACATAAATAACAAAATTATTATTCAATGTGCACCTGATGAAGTTTTATCAATTAGTTATCTTATTTTCCACAAAAACCTTTATCTCTTATCTGCATAACAAGTTTTCATTAATTTCTTATTATTAGTAAGAAATCCTGGGTGATTCCATGTAAGTTTCGTTGTGTGTATATATTACATTATTCTTTATAAGTGTATGAAAGAAAATATTCGATTTGTGTAACTAGAGAAAATTATCGAAAAATTTAGGAATATTACTTAGAAAACCGCCATATCTTATCTAAAAACATTTTTTGTCTTACCGGGTTTGGCAATTTAATTTCCGGACTAGAACAATAAACAGAAATACTACTCCAGTAACACGTAAAATATTTGACAATTATTTAAAGTAATATCCATTTACTTTAATACACGTACTGGAATGTCCTAAGGCGTCCGAAGAAACTGCTTTCAACCTGGCAATCACATGTTTCTTTGTTAGTTTGGTTATCAGTACGACTGTGTAGGACGAACTTTGCACAGATCTTTCTTTTTTCTAATCCTCATGTAAAACTTATTATTATTGATATCTTTATTGAGGCGGCCATCGGACTATCTTTTGCCACAATATCCCGATTTCTTTCGTCTGAAACTGCATTTCGCGAGATCGGTGAAACATCCACATGTCCATCTTTGAAACGTTTAAACCATTGAAATACACTAAGTACGACTTAAACTACTATCCCCGTACACAACTTTTAACGTTCCGTAAGTTTCTGTTAGAATTTTCTCTAATTTACAGCCAAATTTAATAGTCGCTCGTTGTTCCATGGTGACTGACAGAAACACGATGTACGCGCTAGTGTTCTACGAAGAAACATCGGTTCGATATTTGATTTCCGTTTGAAATAACATACACTGTTCCAAGAAATTAACGCACCAATTATTAATGTTGCGACAAAAGAAAAGTAGTACGCTATCTACTTCAACCAAATGCATGGAATTAATGTCTGATACAAACATGTTAGACACATGTTACTCTTGGTCTGTTTCTACATCTTTAACTTTATTAAAAAAAATAATCAATTTTACATGCACATTTACAATTTACTTGCAGTTTCGTTTTACTTTAAAACGTATCAAATCGTGTAGCTGTCATCAAACAATTGGTTGTACGATCAGTTTTATTTAAAATGCAACGTATCTCAAGAAATTTAAGTCGTGATGAGTGTGTCACAGTCCTTACTTTGTCCGAAGAAGGTTATTCTTTCTGCGCTATCGCTAACAGGCTTGGGGTGAACTACACAACCATTTCTTGGGTCATCCAGAGTTTCAGGGAAACTAACGAATATGGCAGGCGACCAGGGCAAGGGCGACCACGTGCTACTACCACTGTAGAAGGTCGTTTTCTTCGAATGCGTGCACTAAAGAGCACTTTACCACCATAAAAGCACTCCAAAGACAACTTTCAGCAGTACATAATGTGCAGGTTAGCATTGAAACCGTTCGCCAACGTCTTCTGGAAGGAAATCTGAGAGCCAGATTACCAGCTACTGGCCCACAATTGACTGCAGACCACCGCAGAGACAGATTGGATTTTGCTAGAAACCACTTGAATTGGGAAAATGAAGATTGGAGACGCATTCTGTTCCCAGGCGAGTGCAGATTTTGTTTGAAGAGTTGTGACAGGCGGATTTGAGTTTTTAGACGTCCAAATTCGAACGATATGCTCAGCGCAATTTTGCCTCCACGACTGCATTTGGTGGTGGCTCAAAAATGTTATGGGGAGGCATATCTTTCACGGCCCGCACAGATCTACACATCTTCCCCAACGGCAGTTTAAACAGTCAGAGGTTCATTACGGATATCTTAGAACAGTGTATTGTGCCATACGCCCCATACATCGGAGGCAACTTCCAATTAATGCACGACAACGCTCGGCCCCACACAGCCAGAATTGTGCAAAAATACCGACGTTAGTAGCAATAATGTCCAAAATACAAATATCTTACTTATTGTTAGTTTTATCGTTGTCTTATAGCTCTTCAAAGAGAAAATACAAAATATTCTGGTAAAAAAAATATTTAGACAATGTTCCTTTCTCGTAAAATAGAAATCAGCCATCTTTTTTGTATATTCAAATTACACACCGCCTAAAACTGTATCGCTTGTAATTAAATATATTGTTTTGTCAATGTAAAATTAATAGCAAACGAGATATCGCCATTTAAATAATCATGGCTAATAAATATATTTACCATTTCAAATGCAATATCTTGCTTGTTAAAATCTTTACGTCGACAATTGTTTAGTTAATTTAAAGAAACATAATACAATGGAATTACTCCCAATAACCCCTAAAATACAGGCTGTATCAATTAAAAAAAAAAGATTTTTATTTAGCAACTAATAGCTTAGTAAATTAAGTTGCCCTCAATTTAAAAACAATATGTATACAGTTTTTTTTTAGTTGTGCTTCATGCAGAGTTTATGCGTCATATTTGAAATGTGTTGAATGTACGTCAAATTATTATTGCATTGGAATACAGGAGTATTAAATCTGTAAACCACAAAGATAAACAGAATAACAATTAGAATGATTCAAACATCTATTTTTTTATGCTTTGACTACTAATTGGACTAGTTTTTCTAAATTTTTACGTAAACTTATTTTATGTGGGACAGATAGTACCACTACTTGTGTACTAATAAAACCTTCCTAGAAACAGACATGAATATTTTTTGAACATCTGACGTGAACCGCCAGCGGGGACAACAAGTCCCCCCCTCTAATTAGGGAATAATTCTTTCCTTATAAATAAGCAAACCACCAGTCTGCAATCTAAGTAACACTCAACATCACCATGAAGATATTGGTAGTAGTTGGTCTTTGCCTCGTGCTCAGCGTCGCTGTTTGGGCCCGTCCTGAAGATGACGATAAGTACGACGACAAATTAACAGAAGGCGTAGACGTAGACGAGGCCCTCAACAACGACCGTCTCAGGTCAAACTATTTCAAGTGTTTCAAATCTGGAGAGAAATGCACAGCCCAGGCAAAGAAAGTAAAAGGTAAGTTTATGTAGTTTAAAATCATAAATGTAAAATTCAAACAAGAAGTTCTGGCTCAACCAGTGTGTTAAAGTCCGATTCTTCCTTTAACTGGCATTTTCTGAAAGTAAAATATAAATAACTGGTTAATTATATAACACTTATTTAAAATCCTGAATTGAAACTTCAAAAATGCGTTCTGTAATTTCGTAAACATTGTATAAAATTGTATTCAAGTCTGAATTAATGTTTTAGAAGTTTCTCAAGTTTGAAATAACCTTTACCAATTTATTCCTCCTGCTGCATTTTACACATTGCCCCTTAATGATAAAAAAGCTTAAATATGTTATAAACATTTGTCGTTTAAACTGATAACACTAAACAGCAGATAGTAAATTTTTCTTATTCACAGGATAGGATGTTATTTAATAGACAGATAGCTAAATGTTTTCATATTAATTCAAAAGTAATTGTCAAATTTTCATTCTGATTAATCAATATTTGTTATATCTGCATGTCTTATTATTACAGATCTTATTCCTGAGGCTCTCACAACTAATTGTGCAAAATGTACCGATCACCAAAAAGAATTAATCAAGAAGGTATTTCGTTTCATACTTAAGAACCACCCCGAAGAATTCTTGGAACTCGAAAAAGTTTATGACAAAGAACGTGTCTACAGAGCAAAATACTCCAAAGAATTTGTTGATGAAGGCCTTGTTATCCCCGATTAAGTAAATCCATTCAACAGAAGTTTCAGTATTGTATAAATGTTAAAGTAACTGTTTGCCTGTTGTAAATCTAATAAACGTTTTGTTATTGTTTAGATTTTCCTATAATCGACCACTTTAAAACGCGTCGATTTTCATATGAATTTTTAGAACTTATTTGTGAAATAGTATTTTGGCTTGCAATAAACTTTGTTTCTGTTTACATGTTTGTTTAATTTTACATCTAGAAATGGAGTTAATGGAGCCATGCTCTCATATTTAGCTGACTGAAAATAAAGGACCCTGTATAAACAGGGGCCCCAGGCCAGTTTTAGGTGTAAAGACCTATTTTCTAAGTTCGATATTAAACCTTCACGGTAATGGATTGATGCTAAATAATTATTGTAAAATATTAAGTAATTAGCTTGAGCAAATTGAATCAAATTTGTAGAAGGTATAAATCATTCTTTTTTATTTCACTTGCAAACGTGTATACTAAACAGGCCAAATTGAGAAATTTAGCAATAATAAATAAACTGTCACAGTTTTCGGTTTCAAAATTAAATGAATACTTTATAAATGTTTGCTATAACTAAACTGCCGTTTATATTATTGTTATTCATAGTATATTAGACAGACTAGAAGTCCGTTAATGCTTGGAAACTTTCAGCGTATGCGATATAGTTCTGTAATACTCTTTTTAATTGTAATCACGTTTTCATATAACTTTATAATAGTTAATCTCATTAATACTCTAAAAATCAACGTAAATGTGTTTAAGTAAACACACCAGGGAAACATTCCTTGTAAGCTGAGAAAACGTTAAGATACTAAAAGTCGTACCTACTATCTAAAATCAAATTTGATGGAAATTTAAAAGAAAAATTTATCTTCTCAAACCTTAACTAAAAAAATACTCATTACATAATTTTCATAATCAAATTTCTTGTAACTTCTTCATAATTGTTCAAAGGTTGGTGTAAAATTAATTAATAAGTAGAAACAATATTAACTTTGGTATAAAACTGTTTATAATAAATTTTAGCGCAACTTTTCCTTTATTCAACTGTCAATTTTTCCAATAAGTTTAAATGTTTTACCTGCAAGGCTAATCATAAATTATTATTTTCCTGGGATTCTATAACAAAAAGGTAAATTAACAAATACAATGTATTTAAATTTACTGTAACTGCATGTTTTAATGAATAATAAAATCTAGACAAACAAGATTCTTACTTTGAGGAACTCTTATGATGTAAATAATGGCATTTAACATTTTTACAAGAAAGAAAACTTTCTACCGTTTAGTAACAAAAGTGTCTGCATTTAAAGATTTAAAAAATAAATCATCAAGGTTTATAAATAAGCCCCTCTCAAGGTTAAAGCCAAATATAAACAGTTTTTGCCTAACGATGTTTTCGTTTTTCTACAGATAAATTGCAATTAGTGAGTACAATACATGAGATTTCTTTTTCACATAAAATCATTATCTAAAATAAAATCTGAGTGTGAACGGGTGATATTTTAAATTAAAATGTAAATTAAACCAAACTCGTGCACTTTATATTATCAAGTAGTCCATGATGAAAATATTCAAGGCAATCACGACTTGTCTTAAACAGATTTGCTGTATATTTTACATACAGGTCATACCATTTGTTATGTAATAATACTCCCCAAACCTGCTCTCGTTTCGCTTAACCTTCGTTGAGAATTATAATCGTCAACGCAAAAAACAACTTTGCGTTGTTCGTCCAGTTATAAATTAAAATCCGAATAGCAATTATACAAATTGTTATAAGTAGTTATTGTACCTATCTGTTACAACTAAAAAATTTTAGTACCACCGTTAAATTATATTCAACATTTTTGTTGTTTTTAATGTTCTCAAACAGCAAAAAAAAGTATGCAGCAACCGATTCTCTGTCATTAACATGCAGATACACTGACCAACAAAAAAGTGGCCACTGCAGAAATCTCAAAATAAAAACATGTTGCTGATGATGTAACGTGTGTTCTGTTAATCTAGTTTAACATTCGAATATATCATATTTTTCATAACTTAACCAAATTGACTGTTTTCTTAAGCAAATAGTAAAAGGAAGAAATCGAAAAATTTGTATTTTGACTTCAGCAGACTCTCTACATTTTTTGGTATTGAATGAAAATAACACCAGCGGCTGTAATATCATATATGTATAGGTAACATTTTTCCGACTTTAAAGCTTCTACGTTTCTGTGGAAGAGTCACATACAGAGTTAATCAAATGTATGGAACCATCCATCCATATATCTCGGTAACCATTCGTTAGATTTTTATGAATTTTCGTATTTGAAAATATGGCGGATTCGAAAACGACATCGCCAATGTTGCCATGTTTTCCGTTTTTCCGAAACTCCTGTCAACTTCATTATTTCAAATGGAACAGCTTATACACTACTCAAAAAATAAAAGTACCTAGTCATTTTTTGTTGTTGACATATTTCTATCACGACTGAAAATTTTTTAAATATTATTCCGTACAAATTTAAGACAATTATTTATTTCAACTGTAACAACATTTTACAAAAATTAAATTAATATTAATGAAGCTATAAGGTGTTGAACACAATCATGTGGAAAACTAAAGTGATAAGTAAGGTAATAATGGTTCAAGCTTAATTCAAAATTTTACGAAAACTTATTTTTCTTAAAATTTGTATACAATCAATACTTAGTATTGCGCCCTCGGGCTTGTATAACTGCAGTACAACGTCGGGGCATACTGCGAATAAGCCTTCGGAGGTTTTCTTGTGGGCTATTCTCCCATTCTTCAATTAAAGCGTGTTCTAATTCTTGGAGCGTCACAGGAACATTTGGACGGCACCTAATGCGTCTTGCCAAATAGTCCCATACATGTTCGATCGGGTTCATATCAGGACTACATGCTGGCCAGTCCAAAGTACGAACGTTGTGCTCTTGAAGGTAACGAGTAACAATTCGGGCAGTGTGCGGCCGAGCATTATCATGCATTAGTGTGAAATTTTGGCCATCGTTTTGTACTCTGGGTACTACATGAGGCTCTAGAATATCCTCGATGTACCTCTGTCCCGTAATAGCGCCGTTGCGAATCACTACCAGATTTGTGCGACCATTTATCGAAATACCGCCCCAAATCATTACCGAACCACCTCCAAAAGGAACACTTTTTTGTAGTGTTTGCGGTAAATAGCGTTCTCCCGTTCTTCGCCAGACTCGTTTTCGTCCATCATTCCCAGAAAGAACAAATTTTGATTCGTCCGTAAACATTACTCGACGCCAGTGCCGAGGTTGCCAGTTGACGTGCTGCCTAGCAAATTGTTGTCTCATTTGACAATGCTGTCTAGATAACTTTGGTACTTTTGCAGGACGTCGAGATCTTAAATTGGCGACGAATTGGTTACGAACAGTTTGGTCACTTACTCTACGGCCACTAGTACGCAACAGGTCCTCTTGAAGATCCCGAGCAGTGGATGTGCGACTACGACGTGCTTGTAAACGAAGAAAACGATCATCAGCAGCAGTCGTTTTTCTTTGACGGCCCGTTCCTGGACGTCTCGTAACCTGATTTGACTCTCTGTAACGTTTCCATAACTTCCAAATGGTCCCTTATACAACCCCAAGCTCCCGAGCCACATAACGCTGAGAATAGCCTTCTTGTAACAACGTAACACCTCTGGTAACTTCTAATGTAGTTAAATGTCTTCCAAGTCGTTGAGGAACTTGATGGTGATGTTCAGCCATATCAACAAATGACAGAAACAATAGAAATCATGCATTGTTTATCCGTAACAAGTCCCTTGATCACTGTAGTTTTTAGCATGTTCACGTTTAACAGCTTGTAACTTTATTAAATGCATATTAATTTTTTACAAATGTAGGGGTATTTTAGACAAGTAATTGCTTTATAGATATGCCAAGTCTTACTTAAAAATTTTAAAGCTTAATGAAAATACGCCAACAAAAAAAAATGACTACTTTTATTTTTTGAGTAGTGTATTTTGATGATACGGATTTATTTCACCCTAGAAGTTGGACTGGGGTTGTCGTTTTCCACACAAAACTACTAATGCGTGTGAATCTGTTCATTCTCGATAGCGTGGCTTTTTACGCGACCCACCCGAACATTTACATTTACGAATGTTCTGCACAATTTTCAAATACTTAGGAATTTATTTTAAAAATTAGAAATATCAATTGTCCACAATTATAAACTAATTTTATACTACAAAAAAAATTAATACGATAAGAAACTACTATCCAGATACTTATTGGATAAATCTATTTGTTATAATTATTTGCTTACTAATATTAATATCTAAATTATTTTTGTTATTATTGACTAATTGTATAATAAAAACATGTTAACCTGTTATGATTTTATTATATCTAATTTTCTATTTCCTTATACCTCTACCTGTGCTAATCCCTAGTATCGAAACTCGTGGGCGAACTACCGGTTCGATTTATGGACCGACTGCGAGAAGTCGAACTGAGATAAGTCCATTAGGAAATCCTTGTGCGTATTGGTGTTAAGCAAGTTGCCTACCTATATGTATTTTCCTTAAAGTAGTTACAATTGCGACGTAATGGCTGTTATTACATATCATTTTGACCAATATTGCGCAAAAATGCATTAAGTTGAAACAACTCTGAATATATTTTCTGAATCTATTTATGTAAAGCATGACACGTACGGATTTAGTTTCTCATTTTTTTTAATTAACCTTTATATTTCAATTAATTAAAATAAACAAGTTGCCTGGTAAAAAACATACGAGACACTTTTGTTAAAAAATAAATCCGTACGTGTCCTGCTGTACCACGAGGCATTATAATAAATATCAATCATAACTACAAACCCATTTTTGCGAACGTAATATTGGACAAAAGTATTTTATTTCTAATGGAAATTTTGCTTAATACGGCGGGTTACCTGACCCCTGTCCTTATCCCCCGTGAGCTCCCGAGCCATGGGAATTGTAAACACTTCTGCTCCGAACAAAATTGACTAAGCAGACTACCTCGCTGGTTTGTCATTGTCTGGCGAGAGAGAACGGCTGTTAAAAATCCGATGTTCGGGTGCTGGGAATTGAACCCCAGACCTTCAGCGTAACGTATAAAACGGCGATATCTAGACCTCGACTGGCTATCGTTTACCTGAACGCTGGAAAGCGAACTGTAGCCAATGTAAAAGACTATACGTAAAATATACGGCGAAATGCGAGGGAGATTCAAATTGAACCTGCATTTTATTTTTTTCTGAAAGTAATTGAAGAGATACTGCAAAGCGGTTTTATATTCATCGAAATAGGCATGTTGGCCAACGGTATAAACAATTGCAACTTGATTGTATCAATACTGTCAGTTGTATTAACAATGTCGTGCACGAATGTGTCAAATTCTGTTGCACAACGTGTAATTATTAAATTTCTTTTCAATGAAGATGTAAAAGCGACTGATATTTATCAGTCAAAAACAGTTTGCAGAAGAATGTTTACTACTCAGAATAGTCTTTAAGTGGTGTAAATCCTTCCAGGATGGTCGTGAACGCGTGTCGAACTTGCCGCATGCTACCCGTCCAGCGTCTGCTGTGAATCTTGGGAATATTCAAAAAGTTGATCAACTGATCTGGAGCAATAGGCGAATATCTGTGAAGGAAATGGCTGGGATTGTAAACATTAGTGTTGATAGTGTTCAAACTATTGTCCGCGTCAAGCTCAAATTTATTAAAGTTAGCGCCAGGTGGGTTCCAAAACAACTTTCCGCGGAACAACAGCAGAAACGACTTCAGGTTTGCAGAGAACTACGGCGATGACTTTTTGTCACGTATCATAACAACTGATGAGACCTGGGTACACCATTATATCCCAGAAAGCAAGAATGTTAGCATGGAATGGCGTCACTCAAACTCACCCCCGCCCAAAAATTTAAAAACATTACCATCGGCTGGCAAAGTTATGGCGACTGTATTCTGGGACGCTATTGGACCAATTTACGTCGATTTTCTCGAAGAAAGAAAAGCGATTAATTCAGTTTATTACAGTGCGCTTCTTGGAAAGGTTAAGCTGGCCATACGAACAAATAGACGCGGTCTCTTAAGCAAGGGCGTTATTCTACTGCACGATAACGCTCGCCCACATACAGCCCATCTAACGAACAATACATTGGCGAAATTGGGCTGAGAAGTACTGCCTCTCTCCCATATGGTCAGGACTTGGCCCCAAATGACTATCATCTCTTTGGGCCACTCAAAAAGTTCTTGGAAGGCAAGCTATTTGCCTCTAATGAGGAAGTGAAGGATGCGGTGCAAAATTGGCTACGTTAACCATAAGAATTTTTTTCGACGGGAATGCGGAAGCTACGGGAGTGATGGGACAAGTGTATTTTAAAGGGGGGTTGTTACTTAGAAAAATGATGTATATATAATATTAATTTATAGTTTGTATCGACCAGAAACAAATAAAATGCAGATCAAACTTGAATCACCCTCGTAAATTGCTAAAAGTCTTGTCATTCTACAAACATTCGATATATCTTAGGACTGGGGTTGAGTGCATGATATTCTTAAAGGATGGTAGATTATAATAATGTGAGGAAACATCACTAAATGAATTCCACATATATCATATGATGCCTTATTTTTACACCACTTTTTGCCACTTTTTATCACCAGCTCTTATGAGTTTATTGGATTTTTTTCACTTTATTGCAGTCTTGAATATGTTGTCTACTAGTTTAAAAAACCACAAGTTAAGGAGGACGCCAAAAGGTAATTTTAGTTAATTTTGGGTCACTTTAGTAGCCCCGTAAGTAGAAGAATTTTCGATTAGTGCGGGAGGTTTTTTTTAAATAAAGTACAACAAATGCTTTTACATAGTTTATGTACAACAAAGTGAGATTTTATCACAAAATAAAATACAAAAACATATACAAAAATAAAACTGTCATGCAAATAGCAAAATTAACTTTGCAACAAAATGTATAAAAATGACTAGAAAGAATTCATTCTGATTATAAATAATATCTTATTAATATGTAGTTATAGTATTTGTGCTAATATACCTATTTACATTTTTAAAAATACTTTTGAGGAAGGAAAACACTTTCAACATTTCTTAAAATTCTCTGCTCATTTTAATTAAACTTCCACTTAAATCTAAGTTTTCTTGTGCTCATATTTCTTTGTAGATAATACATTGGACCTGCATAGAACTATTTTAATATTTGTTGAGAGAACTACACAAACCTTTGAGTTGTTTTTAATGATATTTGCAAAGATAGGCAGCAAATTAATACATACTTAAAGAGGATATTATATTGACTTAATACTGTGCTTTTGCACATAATATTATCACTTGTTATTTATAATTTAATATTTTCACTGCAATAAAATGTAACATGACATTACTAAAACTAAGAATATACAATAAGAACACAAAAATAATTATACATATACAATCATATATCCGTCCTACATTTCCACAGCCAATCTACAGCAGTACGCACAGGCATTGTGGCAACATCAACCGGCAACTATTTTAAATAAGCGACAAATTTCAACTTAAATCTGTCTTTACAATAAAGCCTTAGCTAACGCAGCGTCTATTGTTAAAATGTATAAATGCACAACTAAAACAAAACATGCTCAGGTAATAACTGACCTTTTCGTAATATATAATAACGAGTATAATAACCTACATACTTTCGCAAACCTAACCTAACAATTTTAAACAAATTTATACAGTCTAGTGCATTACTTCTAAATTTGATTATTAAATTTAGTTAGGATAAAAATTCAGATTAACCTCCTTTTAAAATTTATACGATATCATAACTTCCCTGTATCATTAGTCATCTGACTAGAAATTCTGAGATTCATGATTATCATCATTCTTGATATTTTCTAATTACAGCTACAGTTAAAATGTACATAAAAGTTCTTCTAGCTTAGGCGTATTTCATTTGTGATTGGAAAGAAACCGTTCAGACATTTCGATAAAACTTTTTTCTTTATGAAAGTCACATATTGAATAACCCTGTATACTATTCGTATATGAAATGAAATACACCAAAAGCAATCAATATCAAGTTTCGAACGCCTTAATTAGTAATTGTTGTGCCCTTAATAATACATTAATCATGCAAATGCAAGCTCATATCCTAATAAATATTTAATGGTTGTTGCTAGGATTTGAGAGGCAGTTACAATAATTTGTGCTCACTATAAATACTTTATATTCTAGAAGAATCAATACGCATTTCTCACAAAAACAAGTCATGGACAGTTCGTTAGTTTATAAAAATAACCTAATAAATGAAAATCTACGCAATATGTACTACTTGCTACGAATTATGGAAAACTCTTGTAAGGGAGATGAATGGCTTAAACTAACAAATGATAATTCTTGAAACTAATCTGCTGTAAAATTTCTTGCTACGTGAATAATACTGAATGAAACAATGTATTCCTGCTGAACGGCTACCGATTAGAACACTGGAAGAAACACATTTTATTCAGAAATTTTACAGCAGACCAATAAGTTCTTGTTGTTCACCGCATGCAAGGTTAGCACTCATACGAATTAATAACCTTTATACATCTTGTTTATCAACTTCAAAAAATTTAATACATATCTATTTAGATTGTAATTCAATTCAGAAGAGATTTTCTTTTCTTAAAAATATTTGCTTAGGCTCCACATATGTTTTAAACAAGTTTTATCTATTTTAGGGTAGCATAACACGACACAGAATTTTGAACAATATTCTGTTCAGCATTTTGTACAAAATTTAATCATTCATTCTGCAAATATAACACGAACCAGAATTATGCGAGAAATTCTGTCTGTGACCATGTGCAAATTGGTCAAAATTACTTACACATCTACGAGAAAACTATAAAAGATAATCACAAGACTGTGGATAATGTAGAATTCTATCAAAAGTTTCAAAATAATTGATGCCTGGATAGCCACGAATCTTGTTAATTTGCTGACGTTTGTATTGTATTAGTTTTCTGTGTGGTTGGGAACATTTTATTCGTGTTTAAAGCTTGTATTAAATGTGGGCAGAGTTTATGTCGACGCAGTGGCGTAACCACATGGTAAAACATTTAACTCTCTGCCCTCCACGATCATTGAAGAACACTAATAATTGCTCGTTTCCGCACTGATACGTTGCCGATTCTTATCAATCTTCAAATTTTAGAGCATGAATGGGCTAAATTTTGTATGGAAGTTTGCACACAGAATCACGATACAAAATTTAGTAAAACCTCTTTGTACAAAATTCTAAACAGCATTTTGCACAAAATCCAGCTTAAGTCATACTAGCCTTAGAAAATCCCGTTTTACATAATACTAAATGGTCACTTTGTCAAATATTTACTATGCGGTAGACTTTAAAAACAAATATTCTCTTTCT
>JABXWE010010625.1:0-39124 GCA_014611495.1 Limonius californicus | reverse complement strand
CAAAAAAAAAAAGATTTAAAAAAGCACCAAAAAGGCAAAAATAAAATAAAAAAGGCAAAAAATTTACCAAAAAAGACAGAAAAAGTAAAATATTACAAAATCTGAAGAATACTCGAGGAAATTGAAAAAAACGGCGTTTAACTGACAGGGATAAAGCAACAGCAAAATATCAATTCAAGTTAAAATAAAAACAACTGCTGGCATTTTTAAAATTCAAAATCACTTGAAATACAGTCGATGCACTTCACAAATCACAATGTTTATACGTCCGAAAATTGTGAGGCTGATCCAGTAGAAAACTTTCTCCTGACAATACTGGTCCCCTCATTAAAATTAATCTCAAGAATATTATACTTCTGAAAATTTTTCAGCCGGTAATAATAAAGGGTAAAACCTAATAAATTCGTTTGTTGAGCATTGAGCTAGAACGTAAACAAACGCTTGACAGGTGACAGGTTTAAATCTCTACCTTTAAGTGCTTGGGAATAATACTTTCTACTATTTATTTCAGAAATTTAAAATGTGCATTTTTCTTGGAAAATTGCTAGTACATTTTTTTTTAAATTGAGAATTTAAGAACTAAATTTCTTAAAATTTTAATTTAATATACCATAAAAGGCAAGAAAAATAGGAAATACCTCAAAAAATGCAGAATCCTAAAAAAGACGCAAAAAAGGCAAAATAAAATTTGCATTTTCGAAGTGCACGCATTCTAAAACGGATTTAAAATTGGGTCTGCCTTTAATCCTTCCATTTATTAAAAAAGGCAATTTGCCTAACTATCCTAGCTCTATTAATTATGATTATTTATTATACTTAACCGATCATTTAGAAACTACTAATAAATTGTTGTGGGGACCTACAAATCATTCTATGGCCTATATATAATTTATAAATTACAGTAGTTACCAAAAAACTAAAGTCAAAAATATCCATAGAATTTTGGTTATATAACGGAATCCACAAAGAACATTTAAAGACTCCACAAATACGAATCTTAGAAAACTCATTATTACAGCATTTTTACTAACTAACCAGCAAATATTCACAAATCAGTAATAAAGATGAAGAACCGTTGTTCTAGACATGTTGCCATGTAATTATTCATTCGCGCGTTCAATTTAAATTTCTAATAATTTATGGGGAACGTAAATATTTTATTACATGCTACTAGCAAGAATAGTAGGTTAGGAAATTACGTCATTAAATGTACCTAATGGTGTTTAATTTGTACATAATGTGTTGCATGTTATGTAGTTAAAATACCGAAAACCGCCATATGATGTCCGAAATAGAATCAGAACTTTTCGCATTCGTTCAAAGCAATTCTCGAAACATTTTTTCCACTCTAAAGTTGGTATCTCAAAAACATGGTTTTTGAAGTATTCGACAGCTTCTTTTGGTGATGAAAATCGCTGTCCACTCATTTTTTGTTTGACATTCGGAACACACAGAAGCCGTTAGGCGATACATCAGGTGAATTCGGGCAATGAGACATAATTTCGATGTTTTTATGCTTCAAATAAGCAATTCTTTGACGTGCTGTCCGAGAGCTGGCATTGTCATGATGAAGAATAATGCGACGATTTCGGTTGGTTTTCCTGATTTCGTCGATGACATCTGGCAAACAAATTAGTGAATACCATTCAGCGTTAACTGTTCTTCGATCCCCCAAAGGAATGGTTGCGACATGTCCAATACAACCGAAGAAACAAGCGATCATTTTCTTGGAAGTGCTTCGTGAACGAACAACTTTTGTGGGATTCGGTTCATCTTGGAACACCCAAACAGTGGATTGTTGCTTAGTTTCCGGTGCAAACAAATATATCCAAGTTTGGTCACCTGTTCCGATGTTGCATACGGATTTTGCAGTTCCTCGCAATTTTTTGAGTATTTCCTTACACCAATTAACACCAGCCTTTTTTTGAGATTGGCTCAAATTATGCGGAATCCATCGGGAACAGATTTTTTCACAGCTAAATGTTCATGCAAAATCGAATGTACCGCAGTCTTAGATATGCCTAAGGATGCCTCTATCTCACTGTAAGTCACATGCCGATCTTCTTCAATCATGTTGCGCACAGCATCGATGTGTTTTTAGAATAACAACCGATTTTGGTCGACCTTCACGAAACTCATCACTGACGGACTCACAACCACGACGAAAAAAATTTTTTTAAACGCTCACTGTAAACAAAATACTCGGTCAGTGTCTAAGTTGCCACTGGTTTCATAATAACAAATACAAATGTCAAATTTTACGAAAATAGTAATGACACATCTCAATAGCGCCACCTAGTGGTCGTTTGTAAAACTTTAAAAACTGTGTTGTCAGCTGGCAAAGTGGTGGCAACATTTTTGGGAATTCTTAGAAACGTTCTCTCCCAATTTTCTAATCAGAATATATAAATCTCCAATATTAAACAGTAGTAAATACAGTATATTCGATAGACCTATACCGTGCACAAATTAACGTGTGCCCAAAAATTTTAAAAAATAGTATATTAGGGCTTTTCTTTTTTGATCAACCAAAGCTAGATGGATTTTCGTGAATTCGTATTTTAGTATATTAACAAGACGTGGCTCCATTACATTTTTCTTCAATTGATCGATTGGTTTACACGAACAAAGGAATGGCCTACTAGATCTCAAGTCTCCTCTCATTCGACTATTTCTTGTGAAGGTACACGAAATACAGCGTATGAGGAAAAACCCAACAACTTGGATGATTGGTGGAATGTAGATGGAAGATAAGATGTGACTTTACGCATTTTTAGGTTATAACAGCCATTAATTTGAGCAAATTTTATTTGAACATTAACTTTATCGCGTTTAGATTAAACATTTTTGAGGTATTTCGGGTTACATATTTTTGGAACTCGGACGAATACCTAAAAAAGACATTTTACATGTTTGCATATAGAAATAAAAGCATTAATAATTCGTTGCAAAATGTCTTCTAGATATCTTTCAGCATTCATATTGGTTCAATTAATCGTCTTGCACTCATCGCTATCCAAACAGTAATTATTTCAAAAGGCGTTTCAACAAAAATCAGGTTGTTCCGGATACTGCATCCTGAAATTCTGTAAAGTAACATAACCTTGTTTATAAATCCAAACTTCATCTCTGAATATTTTTTTCCGGAAAGTTTCTCGATCGTGATTGAATACATACAAAAACTACTGGCACAATGCTAATCTTGCAATTCTGGAACTGTAAGCGGCAAATAGGTGTTTGTCGTTCATTATCCATTATTTCGATCGCTGCTGCAACAACTTCATCTATACCTTTTGTCGACCATGTTTTTATTTAAGATTACCTCTTTCACGGAAATTTGTCAGATAGACTTTTAACGTTTTCTCTAAACTGCAGGCGTACTAAAGCATCATTTGGAAACTCTTCACAGATTTGTATGAGGTAGCTTTTAACAGAATATCTGAATTTGTTTCAGAAGGTTTTTGTTTCGAAAATAAGTTGTTTCCTTCTTAGTTCCATTCGAAGTTTCCAATAAACCACAAACAACACATCCTTTTCCGAATTTTACATTTATAACCACTTAATTCTAATCAGTGAGCAAACCTAATGAGCCAAAGTGCTCGTTGCTAATTGGTTAAGGGTGCATTTTCAATAAGCGCTCGATCCCCAAAGGCATTCGATTCGAACTCGCACCATAACCTCCACTTTCCTTTTCAGTCCTGTCAACAACAGTGGTTATTTTTACCAACGCATTTTATCACAAATTTTCTGCGAATCGTCCAAGCAAGAGTTCCCATTTCTTGGGTGCCGTTAAGCCTTCTTCGCTCCGTCTCCGTCTGCCGTTCGCGTTCCCGTGTCGGCCTCTTCGTCTGGCTCGTTTTACCCTCAGAAATTCACCGCTCGGTTGTATCATGCCGAGAGCGTTCGTTCTTTTTTAACGCGCGTCGCCGCTAATGCAGCTATCCTTTTTCATACCGGATATTATATATCCATAGGGGTTGGAAATGTACAGTTCGGTCTGAAAACGTCAGCCCGGCCGGCTTTTTGGATACCGAGAGGAAGCGCCGCATGTTCACAGCTTTCGCTCGGTTACCTAGATATTGTAGGTAGTTTTTGTATTTAAACAATTCGGGATCGAGAAACACGAGGAGGCTGTTTATTCGGAAAGTCCTAGGAGATCGTTTTGTCCTCCTCATTAAAATTGCATCTTTTTTTAACTCGTCTCGCTGAGCTAACCGTTAATCATATTTGCTCCATTTAAAATGTATTGGCACACGTAAACAGCTGCTGTTTTTTGACTTACATGTGTTATTTCCATTAATAAAGTAAATCGGCGTGTGGATTTATTTATAACGGCGGGGCTGTTTGGTTTCTTACTAAGAGCCTATTTGAAAGGGAACTGATTGAAGAAAAGTGGACAAAGTAATGATGGGAAATTAGGAAAATATTCTATAGATATACGAAATGTGGTTATGCATTATTTAAGGTTATAAAACTGGAAGCGGCGTCAATACTACCCACAATAAGGAGCGATTTTTGTCAATGTGCCTGTATATTTTATATTTCAATTAAACATGTCCCCTTTAAAATATATACTACTGTACAGGGTGTATCAAAATTTAATTGCGCACATTCCAAAGTCGGATGAAGTATCTTCAAATAACCAAATAATTTCGGACAGGATTAACTAGGTGACGGACAACTAGGCGATGGTCAACTATATGATAGACAACTGGGCGACAGCTAAGTGTGCGTAGGATATCTGGGCGGCTGAATAATAGATGGAATATGCAATGCAAATAAATTTTTTATATCTTTTTCCTGTTTTTCCATTTTTTTCAAATTAATATTTAGGTTTCTGATTCCAGATGACGGTCGCCCACTTAGCTATGGCCCAGTTGTCCGTCGCCCAGGTAACCGACGCCTAGGTGACCGTCGTCCAGTTGTCGGGCACCGAACAGTTTTAATGGAATAGTATTCTCTCAGATTATGAGACACAATTTAACATAAATATTAATGAAATGGGTAATCGAATTTTTTTAACTACATTAGCCTTAGGCCTGTATGACACGGCACAGAATGTTGTACAACATTTTGTTCAGTATTAAGTATTTTAACAAAATTTTGTTCCGTGTCATACAGCAAAATTTTGTACAAAATTCTGCCGCTCGTGCTCTAAAGTCTACAGAATTTTGTTCAGAAACAACGTCAAATCGATGCGCAAACGAGCACTTTCTAGTGTTCGTCAATGATCACAGAGGGCACAGATGCAGATGTTTTACTACGTATACCACCTAAAATCTCTCGACGCTAGCCATTCTACACAAACTTAATATAACTTATAATCAAAAAAAAGCTTCCCGAAAACGCAAAAATAATACAAGCCACGAAAATATAATCAATATTCGAGGTTATGTAAACAAAAGTAAACAATTATTATTAAACCTTGATAGATTTCTACCTTATCTACAGTAACATGATTATTTTGAGTTTTCTCACAGACGGCAACGTAATTTTGACCGATTTGCGCATGCTCACAGACAGAATTTTGTATACATTTATGTTTGGTGTAATACGTGTTTTGCAGAATTTTGTTCAAAATTATGTTCAAAATTTTTACAATATTTTGTACAAAATTCTGAACAAAACGTTGAACAAAATTTTGCACAAAATTCTGTGCCGTGTCATACAGGCCTTAAACAAAAGAGTGAATACTGCATGCAACAAGCTGTCGTACAGTGCGTACTAATTTGAAGTGACATTTTCTTTTAGATGCTCTAATTATGGTATAAATCGTGCACTTATGCTAATTTTTTTATATCTTAGAGTCTACCTTAAATACGGAAATTCAGTAACTTTACAGCCATCTTGAACAACATATTGAAATACGGAAGACATTTTGGATTGAAAAAGGAATAGTAGCAATTTTTTTATTACAACAAAACAACCTGTATTGGTCATATTTTAGGAAAAATAATTGTAATTTTAAAGAACTGAAGGTCACCACACTTTAAAAAAGAAAAAGAGAGAGATTTGGACAAAGAAAGATATTGCGAGAAAGAAAGAGGGATCGTAGAAAACGTAAAAGAGAGAGATACACAGACAGCACGAGAGAGCGAGAGATACGCGGGGAGAAGAGAGAAGGAGAGAGAAAGACTGAGAGAGAAAGCGAGAGAGACAGATAGGTATAGGAGAGAAAGAGATAAAACGCGAGAGAGAAAGAAGCGAAAGAGAGAAAGAAAGGAATGAAAGAGCGAGCGAGCGAGCGAGAGAGAGAAAGAAAGAGAGAGAGAGAAAGAGAAAGAGAGAGAAAGAGAAAGAGAGAGAGAGAAAGAGGGAAAGAAACAAAGAGAGATAGAGACACACACAGAGAGAGAGAGAGAGAAGGGAGCGAAAAAGCGAGAGAGAAAGAAAGAAGGGAGCGAAAAAGAGAGAGAAAGAAGGGAGCGAAAAAGAGAGAGAAAGAAGGGAGTGAAAAATATAGAGGGAGAGAAAGAGCAGCAGAAAGAAACAGCGCGCAAGAGGAAGAGAGCGAGAATGGGGGAGTAACAACTGATATGAAAGCAGAACCCAACAGTAAACGTTAAATAGCAATAAACTTTTGCATTACTGGCGTTACTGAAAGGTTCTACAATTAATTTCATGAATATGGACAGTGCGATTTTCAGCAGGATGGTGTTCCCGCACATAATTTTGATGAGACAGTATTTAACTAATACTTTTAGCAAAACGTGGACCGGAATCACAATTTTTTTGAATATTTAAGAGAATCCACTACATAACCCCATTAAATGCTCTTCTTGAAAAAGATAAAAGAAAACTATTTCTCAGAAAATTTTTTAAATACGTGCAATTTATAAGAAAAATATTGCTACTGCTGTTGACAACGTTTGAATTAAATACACCATCCATTTGTCATATTTTCGAAAAAATATTTATTGTTTTAAAAGAGAAGTGATCACGTCCTTGAGAGAGAAAGAGAGATACACACAGAGAGAAAGAGAGATACACACAAAAAGAAAGAGAGATACACACAGAGTGAAAGAGAGATACACACAGAGAAAAGGAGAGATACACGGAGAAAGAGAGAGAGAGAGGAAGACACAGGAGGGAAGAGAGAGAGGAAGAGAGAGCGGAAGCGAGAGAGAGAGAGAGAAGAATATAGAAAGGACGAGAGAGAGATGAAGAGAGTGGGGAAAAGAAAGGCGAAGAGAGTAGGGAAGAGAAAGGGGAAGAGAAAGGGGAATAGATAGGGGAAGACAGAGAGGAAGAGAGGGGAAGAAAGAGGGCAAGAGAGAGGGGAAGTGGGAGGGAAAGAAAGAGGAAGATAGATAAGAAGAGAGAGGAAGAAAGATAGGAACAGAGAGGAGAAAGGGAGGTAGAAAGACAAAGAGAGAGAGGGGAAGACAAAAAGCGAGAGGGTAAGAGAGAGAAAACGAGAAAGCGGAATAGAGAACGACGGGCAAACAAATACTTAAAATGATTCACAAACGAGATATTTTCTCCATAATTTTGTAGTAGGTACTTATAGAAAATATCAATTGCCATGAAAAAGGAACACAAAATAAACATCAAATAGCAATAAAAAATAGGCAGTCTCGAATTACTGGTGTTACTGAAGGGTTCTAAAATTAATTTCTTGAATATAGATTTTCAGCAGGATGGTGCTCCCGCACAATTTTAATGACACAATGACTATTGAATATTGTCGAGACAGATATGATACTGCAAAAATGTTCAAAATTAGATCCAACAAGTGGTAGTGATAGAAGAATATTGGTCCTGCTGTTGAAAAGCGTTCAGAAGGAAACGGATTTCTGGATACATCAAAAACTGCTTCAACAGTATTTGCTGTTTATTTTGTTAATTATTTTCTTTTCATGTCATTGTAACCTTGTTGAAACGAAACAAAATAAAATAATTAAATATCTTGGCTATGAGCAATTTTTCATACATACTAACTATAGTTTTTAAAATAAAAAATTGTGTCCTATTTAAATAAACAAATAAAAACGAATTTTGAGATAGAAAATGTTTTAGGTAATCCATAAGTGATTGTTTTGAACTTTATACGATCGCTTTTTATAAATAATTCCAGGACTGTACACAACAGAAAACTTTCTAGATTCTACAATCTGCAAGTAGTTTGTCTTCCTTATCAACGCTTCCTTACTTTTTCTTTCACCCTGTCCCTTTCTCAAGCGATTCTCCTGAGACCAACAACATGTAAGTATACGTGCATCCCGTGTACGATCAATTAATGGACATTTTCTTTGATTGTTTCTGCTTTAGAAATATCATGATTAAAATAAAAGCATTTGATGATATTTCAAGAAAAATATGGAAGAAATATACGCGGTGTCAAACAAACCTGGAGTAAGTTATTTCCGGCAATTTGTTCTGTGATTTGAATTAGCCAAAAATTTGCGTTATCTGATGTGGCATTCAAATTCTTGTCACTTCCAATTTCACCGGAAACGACCTCAACTGTTTTAACTCTCTCAACCCCTGAACATTGTTACATAATAAGAATCGGGTTAAAACACAGTGTGTTATTCTGAACTGAAATGTTACCATATAAATGGTTTTAACATTTGTTGCTAAGTCAGTTTATGAGAATAATTTCAAAATTCCAAATTTGTTGAAAGAGCAATTCTTATTGATTGCAACAATACACATAACTTAAGATTTTATTATACTTTTATACAATGAAATTGGATTTTAATTAATAATTTATTGAAGAAATAAGAGATGCCATCTATAATCGTTATCCTTTAAAAACGTCATATATATAAAATAAAAGCGGAAAATTATACAGCAACAAAAGCATATACAGCTTGACCAACCTAGCTGAAACCCTGACCGCGTATTGCACACTAACAAGATGACTTAAGTGGGGACGGTGCTAATTCTAAACTTGAACTCTGCGCTTGCAGTATCGGCCCAGTGTGACAACTACTAGTAGTAGTCTATGAGTTTAACCATTGCATTTTCCTTACAACATTATTTTGATTGATTATTATTTACAAAGCACTCGAAGATGAAGAATTCAGTTTGACAAACAGTCAATTTCATCGGTGTTTATAGCGTTTCATCGATTAGCTTCTGCCTGATCGTATTTTTATATTAACCAGCAGGAATTCCTTGCCAATTAAACATTAGTTTTGCTTATCACATCTTTATAACATTGAACAACATTTTACTCATAATGACATCATAAAGAAGTACCTAATTCATATATCCACCAAATAACAACCTTTTCATTTTAATAATTGTTTATCCTACGCCGGTAATATTTAATTTCCTTATTGTTTATGCCTAGCAAACAATGTAGTTCGTTAATTTTCAATTTTGTGTCACGTCGGCCGATTGTAGAAGTCGTTCACACAGAACGATTGTGAAAATTACTAAATAATTAATAAGCTAATAAATCAATTGTTGTTATTTATATCTGATTCCCTTGGTCCTCTTCCATTCATGCTGAAATTAATTTTGTACACGTGGTATAAATAGAGTAATGTGGACTTATTTTTGTCTCAATTTTACAAATGTTATGTTTTTTAGGGTTGTAACGAACAAGAAGATTACATTTAAAACCCCTTGAAATCGACTAAATCCTATTTGAATAGAAATGTGCTAAAATGTAACTTCTAGCGAAAAGTTATCGGCCAAAACATTACATAAAGATTAGAACTCGATTCACTTCTACCCGGAGATACCAACACAGGATATGTTCAGATTACAGTTGATTAAACTCGAACCGCTCAAAAAAGCGGATCGGATCAAGATTAACGACGTAGATATAAGATGGTTAATAATGGGTAATTCCATTAGAATTCCTTGTTTTCGCCCACATTTAAGAAAGTGAGGGAACCTAAAACTGTTGTGTTTTAGAGTTTTCCCAGAGATGTAATTCAAACTTTTATTCTTTTTCCTGAATGTTTAGATTTTTCGATATTTAATATGTAATAATATATTCCTTTCTGTCTATATTTGGACTATGAGTCATTAGAGTGTGAACTTATGTTTCTTTATTAGTATTACAGACACTGACTTTAAAATAGTTAAATTCAAACTTACATTTACTATTATAATATGAAAGTTTCAGATGCTTATAAAACGGATATTATCATTATTCTGAAGAGAGGCGTAATAATAGATGGGGCGGCCGTGACGTGATGTTTATTATTTAGTACGAGAATATTTATAATCACTCAGTGACATTGACATGCAATCATCCAACCGAATTTAAAAATGTCAACTTCTATAGGGTGCGTCGAAAATGTAGGTAGGTATGTACTGGAAGGATGATGTATCAAGATGTAAACAAATAGAATATATTTAACACCGATTCAACTAGAAGCATGCCAATTAAATGGATCAAAATTAAGGTCATAGATATAAATATGGTCAACGTTGAATATCAAAACGAGAAGTATGAGGAAGTAAAAAACGAACCATATTTTGTAATTCTATTGCGAGATGCAAACACATTTAAAACCGCTTTAACTCCAAGTATGGCAAATAAGTAGATTGGATCAAAATTAATACAGACGATGTAAACATAGTTAACGTTAAAGATCAGAGAGAAGAGTATGCGAAAGTAACCACGAAGCATATTTTGTAATTTTGTCTCGAGATGTAAACTGAAATTACATTTATTTTAAATATTAAATATATTTTATATTTAAATCCGATTCAACTCAAAGGATGGCAAATAAAGTGATTCGATCAAAATTAACGCAGACGATGTAAACATAGTTAACGTTAAAGAGCAGAAAGAAGAGTAGATACCATGAAGCATATTTTGTAATTTTGTCTCGAGATGTAAACTTAAATTACATAGAAACCCGATTCAACTCAAAGTATGGTAAATAAGTGGATTGGATCAAAATAGACGCCGTGATGGAAACATAATCAACATTGAATATCAAAACGGAAAGTATGAGAGAGTAAAAACCAGCTATATTTTGTAATTCTATATGAAGTTGTAAACACATTCAAAGTATGGCAAATAAGTGGATTGGATCAAAATTAACACAGACGATGTAAACATAGTTAACGTTAAATATCAGAAAGGAAATGTGAAAGTAAACACGAAGCATATTTTGAAATTTTGTTTCGAGATGTAAACTGAAATTACATTTAAACCCGATTCAACTCAAAGTATGACAAATAAGTGGATTGGATAAAAATTCACACAGACCATGTAAACATAGTTAACGTTAAAGACCAGAAAGAAGAGTACCACGAAGCATATTTTGTAATTTTGTCTCGAGATGTAAACTGAAATTACATTTAAACCCGATTCAACTCAAACTATGGTAAATAAGTGGATTGGATCAAAATAGACGCCGTGATGGAAACATAATCAACGTTAAATATCAGAACGGGAAGTATGAGAGAGTAAAAACCAGCTATATTTTGTAATTCTATATGAAGATGTAAACACATTTAAAATCGATTCAACTCAAAGTATGGTAAATAAGTGGATTAGATCAAAATTAAAGTAGACGATGTAAACTTGGTTAACGTTAAATATCAGAAAGGAAAGTATGCGCAAGTAAACACGAAGCATATTTTGTAATTCTGTCTCGAGATGTAAACTGAAATTACATTTAAACCCGATTCAACTCAAATATGGTAAATAAGTGGATTGGATCAAAATTAGCGTCGTGATGTAGATATGATCAACGTTAAATATCAGAACGGGAAGTATGAGAAAGTAAAAAACGAACTGATCCTATATTTTATAATTCTATCTCGAGATATAAAAACATTTAAACCCGATTCAACTCAAATATGGTAAATAAGTGGATTGGATCAAAATTAGCGTCGTGATGTAGACATGATCAACGTTAAATATCAGAACGGGAAGTATGAGAAAGTAAAAAACGAACTACTCCTATATTTTATAATTCTATCTCGAGATATAAAAACATTTAAAACCGATTCAACTTAAATATGGTAAATAAGTGGATTGGATCAAAATTAACGTCGTGATGTAGACATGATCAACATTAAATATCAGAACGGGAACTACGAGAAAGTAAAAACGAGCCATATGTTGTAACTCTGTCTCGAGATGTACCTAAACATATTTAAAACCGATTCAACTCAAGTACGGTAAATAAGTGGATTGGATCAAAACGAACGCCGTGATGTAAACATGGTCAACATTGTATATCAATATGAAAAAGTAAACACCAACCATATTTAGTAATTCTGTCTCGAGATGTAAACTGAAAACACATTAAACCCGATTCAACTCAAAGTATGGAAAATGAGTGGATTGGATCAAAATTGACGCCGTGATGTAAACGAAGTCAACGTTGAATATCATAATGAGAAGTATGAAAAAGTAAACACCAACCAACCATATTTTGTAATTCTGTCTCGAGATGTAAACTGCAAATACATTAAATCCGATTCAACTCAAACTATAGTAAATATATGGATTGGATCAAAATGAATGCCG
Organism: Limonius californicus; assembly: GCA_014611495.1. Taxonomy (NCBI): domain Eukaryota; kingdom Metazoa; phylum Arthropoda; class Insecta; order Coleoptera; family Elateridae; genus Limonius; species Limonius californicus. The sequence goes on along the minus strand of JABXWE010010625.1, from coordinate 26,667 downwards.
TGATGTAAACATGATCAACGTTGAATATCAGAACGGGAAGATTGAGAAAGTAAAAACGAGCCATATTTTGTAATTCTCTCTCGAGATGTAAACAAATTTAAAACAGATTTAACTCAAGTATGGTAAATAACTGGATTGGATCAAAACGAATGCCGTATTGTAAACATGGTCAACATTGTATATCATAATGAGAAGTATGAAAAAGTAAACACCAACCATATTTAGTAATTCTGTCTCGAGATGTAAACTGCAAATACATTAAACCCGATTCAGCTCAAAGTATGGTAAATAACCGGCTTGGACTGAAATTAACACCGTAATGTAGACATGATCAACGTTGAATTTCAGAATAGGATGTATGAGGAAGTAAAAACGAGCCATAGTTTGTAATCTCGAGATGTAAACATATTTAAAACAGATTTAACTCAAGTATGGTAAATAACTGGATTGGATCAAAACGAATGCCGTATTGTAAACATGGTCAACATTGTATATCATAATGAGAAGTATGAAAAAGTAAACACCGACCATATTTTGTAATTCTGTCTCCAGATGTACACTGAAAATACATTAAATCCGATTCAACTCAAGGTATGGTAAATAAATGGATTGGATCAACATGAATGCCGTGGTGTAAACATGAACAACGTTGAATATCAGAACGGGAAGTACGTAAACAAAGAAAATATATTTAACAATGATAGAACTTAATGTATGAAATATAATTGGATTGGATCAAAATTGACACCGTGATGTAAACGAAGTCAACATTGAATATCATAATGAGAAGTATGAAAAAGTAACCACCAACCATATTTTGTAGTTGTCTCGAGATGTAAACTGAAAATACATTTATACCTGATTGAAAGTAGGTATGGTAAATAAGTGGACTGAATCAAAATCAACGCCGTAGATGTAAACATGGTCAACGTTGAATATCACAACGAGAAGTATGAGAAAGTAAAAAGGGACCGTAGTTGATATTTCTGCCTCACGATTGATACAAACAGAATATTTAAATTAACGCTGATTATATTCGAAGGATTAAAAATTGGATTGAATTAAATGTAAGGCCGTAGACGTAAAGAAGGTCAACGTGGAATATTAGATTTTCTTACTTGTAAGTAGAAGAAATTCCAATCTCCTTTAGCTTACAAATTAGACTTAACTGTGCAATTCCAGTTTGCAAGTACTTCATCATGTTCTTCATTTGCATATAAACTTACGAAAAAGCAGTGTTTCATTAAAAATAAAGATATATTTGGAATTTTACTTGCAATTGACAACAATCAACTCATACACGGTAAACGTGTGCCTTCTGTCGTTATATCATTGTATATACAAAACTACTCAAACATATTTAACTAAGTATATAAAAGCTACCTATTCTACGATATACGCTCTAGCGGTTTTCCCACAGGAATACATAAACAAATTCTATAAATAATAATAACTGTTTACCAACAAAATAGGAAAAAGTTAAACACTGTTTAATGGCTGAAAACATAAGCGTCTCCAGCATTTTTAACTAAAAAAAGTTGTTGTTTCGTTTATATTTACAGCCAATTAAAATGCAGCTACGTTTAAATACATTCAAAATAAGCAAACAATTTACGCATACACACCTTTTTTGAACAAAAGCGGCTAAAACCCAAAATTACATCACATTTCGCACAAAAGTCACAAAACAAATTGTACTTTTCAAATGTTTCTCGGACAATCACACGTTACGCGATGAGAGTCACTTGTTTGAAACCGATTCAAATTAACCCGCCAGACGCACAAACTGCAATTATTTTTTAATGTTAATTACTTCAAGACATTTCCTAGTAAACAAATACCACTTTCTTTTGTTTTGTTTCCGCTTTTTTCTGGTAGCACTCAAACACTCTTGGGAACCGCTAAAACTTGCGCTGGATTGGTAATTGGGATTATTCCACGGCGAAAATATCAAAAAGCACCACTGGGCCGTTTAAAAACTCAGAAATAAGTGCATTGAGACAGTTCGGAGCGAGCGATTAGCGACCTAATGAACACATAACCTAACTTTGCGTCCGTTCACGCACGACTTTCCCGGTTTACCGAAAAAAATGACCGGTGAAAGGCTTTAAAAATCACTAAATCACACGCGGGTCAACCCAAACTAGCGATTCGCGGCCAGTTTGGGCATTTTTGAAAGACACAGGGTCGAAAAAAGAGCGTTTTCGGCAGAGTTGTGTTATTCCATGGCACACCACGATTTCGCTCGACAGACTGTGAGTTCCCATCCGACAGTCGTTGCGAGAGAGCGGTACATAGAGAGAGCCATGTATTTATTTCCCCTTATATATTCGAGGTATATAACCGTTCCACCGGCGGCTGTTACTTTACTAAGGTTTTGTTCAAATCAAACAGTACACTGTTAAAATCGGGAACCGGTTTTACGGACTTTATTGCAGCACATTTAAGCCTCAGTGTACGTTCTAGAAGACATTTGATGACAATTATTTTACCAGTGGTGTAACTTGAATAAATTACAAGCGGTTAATTTTTCCCTAACGCTTGAAAATAAGGTTGCAATAACCAATTAAGACATTATTCAGAGAAGTTTAGGTTTAAAAATTGGAAACAGATTGTGTGCGCGTTCTAGAAGACGTTTGGTGACAATTATTTTACCAGTGGTGTAACTTGAATAAATTACAAGGGGTTAATTTTTCCCTAACACTTGAAGATAAGGTTGCAATAACCAATTAAGACATTACTCAGAGAAGTTTAGGCTTTAAAATTGGAAACAATTTGTGTGCGCGTTCTAGAAGACGTTTGGTGACAATTATTTTACCAGTGGTGTAGCCTGAACAAATTAAGAAGGGTTAATATGTCCTTAATGTTGAAAATAATGTTGTAACAACCAATTAAGACGTTATTAAAAGAAATTTAAGCCTATAAATTTGAAACAATTTGTGTGTACATTCTAGAAGATATTTTATTACAATCATTCCACCAGTAGTGCAACCTGGAAAAATTTTTTCTCTAATATATTATAATAAGAATATGTTCAATGCAAAAATAAAAATTTATGATAATAAACGGACATTCTGTGTTGTATTTACAACCACATCAGTGGCGTAACAAATAAAACTTACGTTGGGAACCTTCCCATGTCTCTCTTCTGACAATTGACACATTTTTCTAATACTCATAAACAGAGCAGCTTGCTCAGTATTACTATATAAATATACTTGATTTTGGTTTATTACTTATCAAATGTGTGAGTACGACAGTGGTGTTCGTAACAGGAGCTTTGTTTGACTATTTTTAGTGGGTTCGCGCACGCAATTATTTTATTAAACGCTTAATATAAAGTAAAATTTTTAATGTGCAATAATTCTCGAAAAAATGCAGTGAAATATCCTTGTTGGCAGCTCTGTATCCTGAATATTAGGGTGAAATTGAGATATTACGTAGAAGACTTAGGTATAACCCAGTGGCGGCTCGCCAAGTGAAGTAGGTGAAGTGCCTCTTCAGTTAAAATATTATATTAATTATTATTTAAATTACATAACAAATTATTTATCAGCATTACACCTACACATTACATTTTTTCTGGTCCCCTTGTACTTAAAATTTAAATTTTAAATGCAGTCCTTCGAGCGTGAACACATTGACCATAAAAATCTTACCTACAACACTCGTGCAGTTGTAGTGAAGAGTCGGCCTCAAACGTATTTTAACTCTGCACTTATAGCTCCGTTGCCATGGTAACGCCTACGTCAATATCTACAATGGTTTTAGGGTGAATCGCGCAAGTGAAGAGTTCAGTCGCAATCAGCCGCTGAACTGCATGTTGGGGTTTAACTGTCGGTTTTTAAGCGATTTCAACAATTTTGAATTCACATTTTTAACTGTAGTATTTAATGATATTTTCTCTCTCATTGACATACCTATATTTGATGTTCTACAAAAGAAATCATTGGATATTAATTTGTGTGTTACAAATGTTACAAAATAAATAATTTTGCTGCATTAAAGGACAGAAGGATAGACTTGGTCTACAAAAACTAGATAAGTTGACATTGAATTATATTTGTCTATGTGTTACTATTAGGGTTATTATCTATAATAGCACTTCACCTATTTTTTTACCCGCGAGCCGCCACTGGTATAATCTTTTTTTTTTTCGCATACCAAGTTCTTCCATATCGATCAATTCATCTATCGACGCCCCTGACTGAAAAAAAGATTTTTAGTTTAATTTCCACGACAGTTTGTAGTATAACGTATAGCTATTAGATCAGTGGCGTGGGTTGTTATGCGTTAGTTGATACATTTAATGTTTTAGGAAAAGCTTTTCGTAAGAAAATGAAAAACGTAGGATCTATCTATTTTCATTTTCTTTTATAAAATAACACTATTACCAACAGCGAAGGATATATCTGCTGGAGTGAGCTAAGGAAGTTGATTTAAAAATATGTGAATGTTTTTATTAAATATACAAGGTGTTTTTGCCATTTATAGAATTTACGAACTAATTCCAAGGTTTAAAAAAGTTTATACCCATTAATATACATAGGGAATTGCACTATTCTGAAGTTGAACCGATTGAATCACTCTTTTATACTTCGCAACAACTACGTTAACTATTAAACACGTGTTTAGTGATTACTGTTGGTTTTTATTTGAGACAGAGACATGAAAGATCCGTATAATTCTATGATCCAAATACCGAAATAATAATAATAATAATAATTTGAGATACGCAAAAAGTATACACAGTTCGTACCGAAAATAAAATTTCTAAAACCTCTAACATATAAACTCTGAATACGAATTTCATTATGATTTAATAACAATATAATACGCAACATTCGAAATAAAGCGTTAATATTTTTGTGCGAACGCTTGGAAATACCATATCTTATAAAATAATTATATTGTGACTTAAAGGGCTGTTAAACCAACTTAAATTGCCAAATGTAGCTTAAAAATACGGCGAAATCAATTTAATTTTTCGACACATGTGGAACTAATTCAGTGAATTCTAATTTTCATACAAACAGAACAATGCCAAGACTCTGTAGCAATTTATTTTACCGTATATTATACGTATTGTCTTTTACATTGGCTGCAGTTCGCTTTCCAACGTTGAGGTACACGGCCATAAGCCTCTGAAAGGACCAGGAAACGAATATAACGGTTTGTTGGTATAAAAAGTTTCATTTCATGTTTGATAACCAGATCGCTTTAGAATCCTCTTAAATTTCGAAATTAAAGTATTGCATTGCGTTTAAATTGGCTGTAGATTCAGAATTAGAGCCTAAAGTAATAGTATTTCGACTTGAAATTCGAAATCGCATCTTTAATCCAGAATTTAAGTGTGTAGGTAATTAGTTTTACGATCTAGTCATTGGCACTGAATATGGAGTAGCGGGGGGGTGCGAACCTCCTAAAATACATATTAATACACCACATTAACCATAAACGAGCAAGACTACCCGTTAGAGGAATTGGAAGAAACCGGGAGAAATTGAAATAAGGAAAAAAGGCAAAGCAAGGATATAAAGGAAAAAGTCACCCGCGAAAGAAAGAGAAGAGGAAGCAAATTAAAGAAATTATAAAATGCGATACGTATCCAAAATACTAGAAACAAACGCAAGCGGGGAGAAAAAAGCTAAGACCACCAGAAAAATGTAAAATGCACTAAAATAATCAGAGAGTAAACGCAAAGTAGAAGGAGGCAATGGAAGAGAAAGAAGAGAACCAAGCTGAACATAAAGAACAAAGCGAAACAGACGAAAAAGAAAAGAGCAGATCTGATGGCTCTAAGGTGACGTCACGCCACTAGACTCGAGTACTACAGACTTAAACCTGTAGTCCGTCCACAGTTATTAGCGTTCTAGAGGGTTAAATAGCATATGACAACAATACTGCTGTCTCTTCCTTTCATTTACAAATACTCGCAAACTATTACGCCTTTCCACTAGTTGCCGAAACAGAATATAAAGCTTCCTGTGTTGAAGAAAAATGCAGATACGGTGGTTTACCTGTCTACAACCGGTCTAACAGCGAAAACAGATTACTCTGCGGTAAGGGTTCTTACGAAGGTATATAATATGGATGGTTATTATGTACAGCCGTAATATTCAATCATGTATGCATCGTCAAGTCATGTAACAGAAAAGGAGAGACAGTATTTTTGTTGTCCTATTCTCTTTAATCCTGTAGCCCATTTTTAACTGTGGACGCATTATGTACAGCTTAAATAAATAGGTTACAGGGACCCCAACCAACAAGTTTTAAACCAAAAATAAAATGTTGCCGTTCTATGTTCCTTATGAGACAAACGGTGAGAAGAAGAAGAAGAAAGTAAATAGTTACATACACGGTGTCTCGTTAGTGCGGGCTTCTATATCATTATTAATCAAAATACCATATAACAGTATTAAATAGTGGTAAACTATATTTAGAATTTTTTTTATATCGAACATCCAGTATGAAAAAGCTCCAGAAACAGTCGATTTTTTTACATTTACAATTGGATTTCTGCCGTAGAACCTGTTTAGGTAAGTACATACAAATTATTACGAGACTGGTAGGGTAAAATTATGCTTCCATTGGTCCAAAAACGATTTAAAGATGGTTTTATGTTTCACATTGTTATTAAAGTAATTGTATAATTAACAGTATAATTCACAATTAATACGCAAAATCGAATTCGAAGTTAGAATGGCAAATACTCGTACAGAATCTTACCTGGCTTTGCAGGAGTTACGATTTTATTATTATTTATTTAGAGAACAACAACTAAATGCTGAGAGGCGGCCATGGGCTAGAAGTTAGCACTTTAGACTTCTACGCTGACGGTCCTGGGTTCAATTCCCAGTACCGGAATATCGGATTTTTAACAGCCGTTCTCCCTCCCAAGGCAAGGGCAAACCAGTGGGGTATTCAGCCTAGTAAATTTTCTCTGGAGTAGAAGTATTTACACTTCCCATGGTTCGGAGCCTACGTCAGGCTGTAGGTCCTCTATGTCTGTGGCAATCTAAACGCACAATACAGGCATAGGAGAGAAGATCGCTGCGTCTCGTAAGAGATAAAGCACTCGACGAACAAAATGCTAACCAATTCAAACCACAGGAAGACTTTATAGCATATGTTCAACAGTGGCGGCTCGTGAGTTAAGAAAGAGGATGGGCACAAGAAAAAACTTACCTTTTTTTTGTATATAAAATCCATTCTCCTATTTTTCATGCTGGAAAAGACGTCTATGACTTTGTTGTCAAAATCCGGGATAGACTGACGAACTTCTTTTCTATTGATAGGACCGCCAATGCGTTCAGTCGATCTTTTTGCACACAATTAACTTCCATCATTGAAAAAACATCACTTTAGTCTTTGAATTCAAACGCGCGATTGCGCGAAAACACAAAACACTGCGGTCGAAATTCAAACGTTGACTTTAAATGGGGAACAATCTGCTCGGTGCCCCATTCGCCTGGTATATCGCGTATAGCGAATATAACCGACAGGCAACCGAATCACCTCTAAATGGAGAACAAATCTGAGCGTTCCCCGGAACATAGTTTTGAGCGTGTTAGCCGCGCCTTTGGTGCGGAAGGAAAATTTGATACCATCGTTAAAATAATGCACTGAATTACATGCGAATTTCTTTCTGTGTTTATCTTGGTGGTTGGGTGGGCACGTGCCCTTGTGCCCTTTAGTACAAGCCGCTACTGATGTTCAATTAAAAATACATATACAGAATAGCCATGAAAAATAAAATTACTCTATTTCGCATGTTATAGTACTTAAACAAACAAAACATAAAAATGTTATTTAAAATTGTTAGGTTATACAGGGTCTATTAAAACGGGCGGATAATATTTACACCACGCTATTCTACGTTGAAAAACAATCAAAAAACTCTAATACCATTTTAGTATTAACTCTTTGGTTAAGGAGTTATTAATGCCCAAACATTGAAAATTTTTTTCGACTTTGGTTGAGAAATCGATTTAAATAGTATCAACAACACATCGTTCAACAATTAAAATAAGTAATCAAATATAAATTATAACATTTCGGTAATTAGTTTACGTATAATTTAATATTTAAGAATGCAAAATCTTTTCGATTTATGGTTTTGGAAGACGTTGCAACAATGCGTTATAGGGTGGGTTGATTTTTAAAATGTAATAATAAAAAATTGATAGCTGTATGTATGACTGACGGATTGATTATTGTCATTTTTGACACTTGAAAAAGTCACTTTTCTAATATTTTCATAAAACTTCTAATTCACTCATTATTTACCTATTAGTTATTCGCTGTTATCATTGTTCTAAGTTACTTTGTTCCTCGTTTGTTTCCTCTGTTTTGTGTTTTAGGTTTTGAAAAAATCATGGCATAGAATTTTCCTAAGTATGCAGATACATCCATATGTACATATGTATTTGGTATTAGGCGCATGTGGCGGTAATTTTCATCGAGCTTCAAATTTATATGCCGAATGTTATGTGCACGGGAGACATCCTAATGCTCATGTTATTTAAAGACTAGATCAGCGCCTAAGAGAAACCGGAAGAATGGAACCTGTGCAGGGAGTTGGTGGAAGACCACGACATGTATTACAAACCGAAATAGAAGAGAACATCTTGCAGGTATTTGAAGACGAACCTCGCTGTACATCGAGTGTTAAGAGAAAATCTCTTACATCCGTTCCACTTCAAGCCAGTCCATGGGTTGCTTCCGGAAGATTATCTGCGACGGATAGAGTTTTGCAGATGGTTATTACGGCAACAAGTAGTCAACTCGGCTTTCATTGAAAACATTTTATGGACGGATGAAGCCACATTTTCCCGTAACGGAATGTTTAATATGCACAATATGCACCACTGGGCCAATGAAAACCCTCATGTCTTGCATCAAACTAATCACCAGTTTAGTTTCAGCATCAATGTATGGGCTGGAATTATCGGAAATAGACTAACACGGCCACACATGTTGCCTCGTCGATTAAACGCCGAAAATGTTGTCTATTTTTTAAACAACGATTTTCCGGGATTATTGTATGAAGTACCGTTACTTGTCAGGAGAGACATGTAGTCTCAGTTGGATAGAGCTCCAGCCCACTGGGTGCTTCAAACTAGGGATTGGTTAAACCAAAACTTTCTAGAGCGGTGGATCGGGCGCAGTGCTCCGATATCATGGCCCGCAAGAAGTCCCGACCTAAATGTCCTAGATTTTTTCTTTTTGGGCATTAAAAAGCTCTTATTTATGAAGAAGAAATTGAAACCGAAGAACAACTTATTTAACGGCTAAATAATGCAGTTAGAGAAAAAAAATCGTAACATGCTGCAAAATCTAATACCAAACATTATTACTCGGTGTACCGGTGTTCAGAAGTTGCAGGTGCTCATTTTGGACAGCTATTGTAACCAAAAAATATTATAAATGTAAATAAAACGTATTCAACCTTGAGTTGTAAATTATTTCAATAATTTTAGAGGATATCCATGAAAAACATGAACACATACTTGATTTAATTGCAGATTCACAAACATATACGATCAAGGGTAACTAAATGCATGTCTCTCAGCTTTAAATTGTACCGCGTTGCCAAATTAAAAAACCTTTAGGTGCTTATAATTTAAAGACTCTTCGTCTAAGACCAAATTGGTGTTAGAGTTTTTTGCTTGTTTTTCAACGTAGGTATAATTGCGTGGTGTAATTATTAGCCGCATGTTTTAATACACCCTGTATTTGTCATTCGGTGCGTTCGGAATTCTGATCTGGAGTACATGAGAAACTGCCCCAAATTAGAATTCTGAACAAATCCATTGCATGCTAGTAATATTTGTAGGTTAGTGCTCACTGCTATTCGGCAGTCAGCAACTGCAATTTGCTAAAAACTTGATCAATAACAGCAGAACAACAACTGACAATTATACATGTTATATATATCTTATAAGCTACAGCAGCTGCTCGAAGTAAGCACTATTTTCTTGCAGACAAATTTACGCGCCGTTTTATGCTACTGAAAGCATTTGTCATTTGTGGGGTTATATTGTTACCTTGATCATGATGATCGTAAGCTGATTAACATGTTATCAAAAAATGTATGGTTTGTTGAGCGGTGTGAGCTGTAGCTCGATCCTGCTAAAAAAATCCTTGTTGCATTTCATCTTTATGCTAAAGTCATTTAAAATATCCCGAATCTCCCAGCAGTAGCGGTGTCTTGAAAGAATAACTATAGGTTGCATTCGAGACACAGCAATCCAAACACCAACTTTCAACATGTGCAGGAAAGGTTCACGAAATCGGAAATGTATGTGGGTTTTCAGCACGCCATACCCTCATAGTTTATGAATTAACATATCCTGAAAGAGTGAACCAATCCTTATTGAAAAATAAAGTTAAATTTAGCAATTTCATGTTCAAGTAATTCTAGAATTTTGTATGGGAACAGTTTCAAATTCTTCGTGACAGTCTTGTGGTAGGTACCTAAAGATAATCCAACTTTTTGGGACAGTTTTTGTAAAGGTTTAGTAGGCTAGTCACCCATACGTTGGCGAACATTGTGAACTACATCTTCAGTACAAACCCTTAGTCTGCCACTTCCCTGCTTTCGAGTAATGCTTCCAGTATTATGAAATAGATTAACAAACGTTCTAACTATGGTATAAAATCCTTCAAGAAAAGCAATTTCAGGAAACTGTTGTCGCAATTCATCCATGCCTAGTTGCGCATTATGAATCTACTTTCCATGCATTTTCGCTTGGTCTGCCACTTCTCTCCTTTCGAGTAATGCTTCCAGTATCACGAAGTAAATTAAGAACCTTTCTAACTCTGTTATAAAAGTATCCTTCAAGAAAAGCAATTTCGGGAACTGTTAGCAAAGTATATCCATGCCTAGTTGCGCACTATAAATCTATTTTCCAGACATGTTCTCGGACACGTTTCCGAAAATACGATTCAGTCAAACATTTCTCATGACCCACGGTAAAAACCATTGTATTTGTAATGTAATATAATTTGTACTGACACTGACAGAGTGATGACAGTTAATAAATTCTAAAGCATGTGAAATTCAGTAGTTTTATTGTCCATGGCCGACCCTTATGTATTTTTCATTTGAACATATGGTACAAAATTGAAGGTTGTCTATGCACAAAAAAATTAACTACAGTCTGATTCTATTAAAATGAGATCTTTGGGAGTGCTCGTTATATCCGCTAAACGTAATATCCTAGAAGCGCACACACATTTTTTTAGCGTATTAGATCTCTAAAACCCATGCTTATTATTAGCACAAATACATTTGCACGTTCAAAAACAGATCAAAATTTTAATAATTGGTAGTATACAATTAAGGTAAAGTTGACAACTACATATAGGTACATGGTGTTCCAACTTAAAGCAGTCCCCCGGAATGACTCTGTATATGTACAAATGTAAAAAATGGTCGAGACAATTCAACAATAGTTTGAAGGAGGACATCTTTTACCATGTAAGTCATCTACCCTATTTCTTCCCCCTAGCCTCCACCACCACCAATCAAGATGCGTAAGGGAAACGTTTTTCAAAAAACTGTAGAAGTTATTTTATTAAATATTCCAAATTGCCTCCACCAACTTCCATACAGTAGTACAAACGTTTTTCAAAGAAATTTTGTTCAATTTGGTTGAATAGAATAGATCTTAGATTTTAGAAGATCCCACAGAAAGAAATATAGTAGGATGAAATCAGGAGACGTAGTTGGGCACTCCACAGGACCCCAAGCAAATATTCAGAGAACAAAAACGTTTCTTTCTTGTTATTATCGTCTTATCTAAAATGTAAACAATTCAGACTATTTACAAGAAGTACCATTTGATAATTTTTGACACTTCTTACAAACGAATAGAATTAAAAAACAAACATCGTATTACTTTGTTCTGCTGCTATTTTACCTATTTAAATGTTTATTATACAGAGAATACGAAGGCCACTTTAAACATTTAATAAAATATCCTATATATATATATATATATATATATATAAACACTTTTTTGAAATTTTTTACTTCAACATTTTCAATAAGCATACAAATTTGCTAATTCCGTAACTCAGAAACTAATTGAAATAATAGTAAACAATTTTCGTACGATTTCTAAATACATTTGCTAAGGATTGTAACTTAAATAAGGGATTAGTTTCTGGAATTTTTCTCTTTGAGCCGCTTCGCCGGCACTTGCTTGTTTAAACATAATGACAAAAGGTTTTACGAGTACACTTAAGAAGATCCTGCCATTTATTACTTCTTTCTGGAATTAGAACTATCAACGGAGTTCTTTGAATTCACTTATAGTAGTGACTAATTATTTACTTTGATAAAATGATGTTAGACGTAATTAGAGAAAATTGTAATTCAATTCCTGCAAGAATCAATATACTTATATAAATATATACTGCTATGTATTTTCCCACTAATAATAATTATTTTAAATTTATAAAATTCTTTTTTTATATTGACAAATTGTAATTGCCCCACGTTGGCTAGCATCATATTTATATGCTATGAATAGTTATTAATAAAATAATATTAGTTATATTATCGCCCCACGTTGGTAGCGACCAAATTATGCTATGTATAGTTAATAAAAATAAAATATAATATTCATTATTAAATACAAACTTTTTGTTAGATAAATGAAATATCAAAGCCCCACGTTGACTAGCCATAAATATATGCTATGACTAGTTAAAATAAATAAAATAATCATATTATCCAATAATTATCAAATTTCAATACTGTGTTACAAAATTAAATTAAACATAAATACGTATATAACATTTTCATAAGACATCTCAGGATTTATATGATATTAATAACGTGGCTTCCCCAATATGATAGTATTATAATTAACAATGCAGGAATCATCATCATCATCACCAACAGCCTTTCCGTCCCACTGCTGGGCATCGGCCTCTTCTCTGCCACGTGTTTCTCCTCAGCGCTAAGGTAGAAACACGGGGGACCTACAGTTTAACGTCGAATCCGAACGACAGAAATTCCAGAGAAGGTTTTTAGCATTAAGATCCCACGGTTGCAAGCCGAATTGGGCAATTGTGTGTGGTGGGTTGCAGACTAGATTCTTATAAATCTGCATAGTTCTGCTTGGGTTTCGAACCCAAGCCAGAATCGACGTTTTATTCAGAAAGCGAGCGCTCTACCAACTGAGCTACCACCACACCAGGAATATCGAAGATAAATTAAACACAAACTCCAACTTAAAAGCACCAGGTAAGATTTATTGTACCTAACAAAAAAAAAAAACTTAACACAAGTTTAACTCGAACAAAAATAACTCTTGTTTACTAAAATAAAATTCTAACACTAAACCTCAGATATTACATGATAAACCACTAATATTCAACTCTCGACCAAATTGGCCTTAATTTCATTCTCGGAGCAACAAGATAATACGTCTGCCCCTTATGAGAGCTTAAACAAGACTAAATTTCAATAAAACCCCAAAATCCTATCTCAAATTTGAGAATGCACCAATAGAAAACTTGAATTTTATCACCCCTTCCCAGACCTTTTATCAATTAAACCAAAAACGACTCTTACAGCCTAAATAAACAAATATTTCAAAAAACTAACTTCATAAACGCAATCTACGAAAGATTAGCAATCTTTTGATATAAAATTTTATAAAGATTTGTAACAATAACAAACACGTGCTTGAAAATTCAAATTTTAACAATAATTTACAATTGAGCTCTTAAACCACTTAAAACAATTAACTAATCCTTCATTAACCCCAAATATAAACATTAACATCATCAAAATCAGTTAATAACACAATAATAAGCAATAAATGAAATCTAACCTCCAAATATGTGACTTTTATACAAACTCAAAAATTCTTATATTAAACTGTTATTTACCTAATAAAAGTATCCAAAAACATTCCTCTATTAAACATAAATTATTAACAATAATTAAAAATCTTAAATTCTTATTTTAACCTTGACATATGAAATTTTACAATGTTTATATGACAATATTAAGAATATTAACTTTACAGGACCCCATCATTACAATGGATACACCAATTCATCATGAAGATGGAAAACAGAAGTCCCCACAACTGTCCACGCACTAATCTTCACTGAAAACACCATTCCAACACGACACAGAGTACATCGTAGAATACTACGAAAGCTCGGAATATACCTTTTTAAGTTATAAAATTTAAATTTAAAAAATACGATAACAATAACATCCTACAGAGCATGACTTAGTTTATACATAAGCTAATTAATCTTAATTTTAAACACAATCTGGATTATTAACAACAGAAACAGTATCCTCTCAACATGATCGAAACATAACATAGGCAAAAATCATATAGGGTAAATAACACAGCAATATATATAACCTAACCTAACCTAGCATTACGTTATCTTATTCTAACTTAACCCAACTTTATCTTTACGTAACTTACCTTAGACAACCAATTTTTAGGCTGACGTACTCCTAATCAAAGTTTACTGAAACCTAGCCCTAACCTAACTTAATTTGAATAGAACGTAACGCATGCCTAAACTAGCATTATGATATCCAAATTTAAATCTAAATTAAGTTTATAGTTACAACTTTTATTCAACATTATTATTATTTAACATTGAGGCGGACGTGGGTTGAAGGTCAGCGCGTTAGCCTACTACTCTGAAGGTCTGGGGTCCAATTCCCAATACCGGAACATCGGATTTTTAACGGTGGAACTCCCTCGCAAGGCAATGGCAAACCAGCGAGGTATTATGCCTAGTAAATCTTTTCTGGAGTAGAAGTGTTTACACTTTGCGTGGTTCGGAGCCCACGTTAAGCTGCAGGTCCTCTATGTCTGTGGTACATTAAACGTGGAACACAGGCATAGGAGAGAAGATCGCTACGTGTCGTAAGAGCAACGACGTATTCTACCTAGTAAATCTTCTTCCGGAGTAGAAGTGTTTTTTAAGCTTACTCTGGTACGGTGCCCACGTTAAGCTGTAGGGCCTCTATGTGTGTGGTACTTTAAAACGCGCAACACAGATATAGGAGAGCAGATTGCTACATATCGTATGAGACAAAGCACTCAAAGAAGAAGAAGAATCTAAAGCCGGTCCCAGACACATCGCAAATATTCACAAGTGCGATTATTTACGAGTATAGCCAATGTCCAGTCCTACCTCCCACACGACTCGTAGATACTTGTACAATTAACATTCGGGCGTGCTTGTGATTCAGACTCGTTATTAATCGCGAAGTTCCACGAGCTACTCAAAATATTCGCGAGCGTTGTAAATATATCCGTCGCCTCGTACTGCTACGCAATAACTAAAAATAAACTCAAGGAACAAAGCAATCGTAAGTATACACGAGTAATCGCAATGGTTCACGAATAGTCTGGGAGCTCCACGACGAGTGCGATTACCAGGAAAAACGTATTTAATTTTCCTTTGACTCGTGTTGTATTTACCGACAACCGATGGAAACAGCCCGAGTACGAGTACGAGCATACACGTAGTGCAAATGCCTTGCCCCACACTACTCGCGAATGCCTGTATTTGCGAATATTCGCAATGTGTCTGGGACCGGCTTAACAAACTAACCTAACCAGAAAGTTACTTAACGTGACTGTAACCTAAACTTTTTCTTCGTCGATCGCGAATCCTTGTCGGAAATGAGACATTTTCCTCAGGAAACATAACATCTACATCCCTGCCGTTTCTAATTCTTAGGTATCTTTTTGATGGGCTCTTACGTTTGACAATTTTTTAAACGACTTTCTTTCCATGATATTTTCCTATAACTATCTTTCAAGTGACCTTTCTTTCGCCAACGATAAGCATGTAAGCATTTTAAATATACATTTACTGTGAACTTTGCTCAAAACTTTCATTTGATATTTAGGGTTTTAGGATTTTCCTATTGGGGACTTTTTATTTCAATCTTATCTCTTTTATGTGACGATGGTATAAGAATGGTATATTAAATTGCTCAATTCTTATCCGGTAAATAACCGACAGAAGGTTACAATCATATGGTCTTTGTTAACCAAATCTGGAAGATGTTGTTTCGTTTACCTCAAGTTGATGCTGCAAGGGTTTTTAGAATCATGTTTTTTTATATTCTCTCTAATAAACGCTTAACACAGAAACTTACTGCAGAAGACATAGAATTCTTTCAAAAATGTATACTTTCAAAGATTTGCTGTAACTTGTGTAACCACGACAATGATTAGATTAATTGCTTTTATGAGAACTTGGGACACTTTTCAGCTGAAGTCAGTGTTTAAGGATTGTCCATAGAGTGTGTAAGATCCGATTAATTCGTCTCCGGATCGCAATTTTTAGGCTTTGAGGTTTGGCACTGCTGATCAAAAGCCAAGTTAGCCGACTTCCTGCTTAGTAGAGCCAGGACTCGAGGCGGATTTCCGGCTGATGAGGAAAGCGGGGTTATTCGGAAATTGAACCGCAAATTCAGCTGTTTATGTTCTATATTTTCTCTAAGTGCACTTCCGCGCATTGCTATGATGCATAGAGGTTAAAGACCTGTCCCGTAAAACTGCGTATTTGGTATTATTTTCCAGATAGTTGTGTACGCAGTTTTAAACATACACACTGTGTCAAGTGATCTGTAAATAGTAATTATTGCGAGAACGCTTTGCTGCTTGTGTTTAAATTACACTTGTAGTGGTCTAGATTTCTTAATCGGAATCAAGTAAATATGTCCGTTCAAGTGAAGTCTAAAATATTTGATGTTTTGGGTAATTCGAATGTCTTTAAAAGATCTTCTTGAGAGAAAACTCTGTTATATGTACTTAGTTACTCCAGTTGGCTATAAAGCTGACGCAGAGGTTTAACCACTCTTATTATTACATATGATGACGCTATTGAATTTAAGTTCCGAGGAATCTTCTAAGTTCTATTTCCGGAAGATATCCCATATTCAAGCTTCCGCGCAAATAAAATAAATAATGCTACCAACTCTGTATATATTAGCTTAATTTACCTACTCGCAACTATAATTAAACCTAATCTAATCTAAGTAAAACTAACTTGGTAATGGCGTTTAATCTGGTTATAACTAGGGCTGGGCGATGCCACATGTATATCAAATACTGATGTTTCACAAAAGTATCGATATATCGAAAGCATCGAAAGAAAGAAGTATCCAAAATATCAAGATATTTAAGTATCAAAGTATTGAAAGGTGTCCTCTGCTAATTCTGGTCAATTCCTTTCTTCTAATATGGATAGCTTTAATTGAACTTGATTGCAGACCCCACTAAGCACACATCTGCGGAAAATCTATGGACAGAAAGAAAAACCATAATATCCAACGTATTCAATGAAATGCCCTACAATTCCAAGGAACAGAAACGTAAACCATGGTTAACAGATCGAACTTGGGACTTAATCTTAAAAAGAAAGCTAAACAACATAACCATAAATAATGGAAACAAAATTCACAGATACAATAACTTAACACAGGACACCAAAGAGCATGTCTAGAAGATAAAAACATTTATCTAAAAAGCATATGTGCAGATCTACAAAAACATGCAGAATACCATAATACTAAAGAGGTCTTTATGGCAGTTAAAAAACTTACTCCTAACTTTGAACCAAGGACATGGCATATAAGGAATGAAGAAAACCAAAAACTCACAGACATATATGATATTCTGGAAATATGTAAAGAATACTGTGAAGAACTGTTTAAAAACAACGAACCTGAAATAAAAACATCAACATGACGCAAAGTAGTGTCAAGGAACCGAACATCTTAGATTAAAAGAGGAAATCGAACTTGCTGTAAAGAAGCTAAAGGAAAAGAAAGCGATGGAACCACAGCTGAAATTATTAAAGCCATTGGAGAGAGTGGGAAAAAAATTTTTCAAATTATATGTCGAAAAATATGGGACACTGGAGTATAGCCACATGATTGGACAAAATCCATATTACTTCTCTTCCATAAAGAAGGTTCGAAAGACATCTGCGGCAACTACAGACTAATTGCGCTAATTTCTCATGCCAGTAAAATACTTTTACACATTATCAATCGACCTCTAAAAGCTTACTTAAATAGGCAAATAGCCATAGAACAAGCTGGATTTAGAGAAGGTAGAGATACCCGAGGACAGATCTTTAACTTACGCTTGATTATGGAAAAGGCAAGAGAGAATAATACCCCCCTGTACGTTTGCTTCGCAGGCTACAGTAAAGCTTTTGAGAGCATTCACTGGCAGAAACTGTGGAAAATACTAACAGAGATGGGGGTCCCAAAACATATGATATGTCTGATCAAAGGACTATATGAGCAAAATAATGCAGTAATAAAATTGGCTAACCAGGTATCACACCCCTGTAAAATGGAAAAAGGAACCAGAAAGGGCTGCATAATATCACCAATTCTGTTCAACATCTACAGCGAGTACATAATGAGTAGATTCTTAGAAATCTGGAATGGGGGATTTACAATTAACGGCGCTAAAATAAACAATCTACGGTATGCCGACGATACCGCTATGCTTGCTAGCAATGCCAAACAACTAACACATATTATCGCAAAACTAGAAACAGAAAATCGGAAGCTTGGCTCTAAGATTAACTATGATAAAACCAAAGTAATGACAGTTGACAGAAAAACCAAAATCAACCTGAGATTAGACATATCACTAATTGCAAAGTGATTGATCGATATATATTGCTCTGATACTCCTATTTTAAATAATTATTATAATAATATTTTGAGGTTTTAAATGAATTAAATACAGCATATAAAATTTTGTCTGGTTGAACTTACTATGTTGGGCACCATAAAAAAATTAAACTCTTAAACAAGATATCCTTTTTCAAATGGATATTAAACATATACAAATTGATAAATTATTTAACCAACACAAGTCAAATATTTTCACAAACCTTTTTTAGTTGATCTCAGGGAAGCTGCTACAATTGGCTTTCTATACACCTTTTCTAACTGGCAACAAACATGCACAACAAAAGAAAACATAGGGAAATTCAAATTACCATTTGAAATATCAAGTCAAATCACAATTATCTGTACTTTCCCTCTTAAATAAATGTTGATAACTGCAGTTGTTGATGTCCAAATCCAGAAAACAGCAATCAAATGTTCACAGGTAAGCGCTTTCCCAATTTTAAAACACCAGTAATTGTCTTTTGAATAGGTAAATTCGAAATTCACACATCTAACCTCAAAATTGATTTTCAGTTATGTATTGAGTATAAATCCAATAATTTTATTTATTATGGCACTTTTAACTTCGACGAACTTCTTTTTATTTTATAGCACTTTTTATTTCGATGAACTTCCTTGTGTTTTCTTACTAGTTGTAATTAAAATTATTTAATTGCATTATTTCTAGCAGAATAATGATATTTAGTTATTTGACGTTTAGATTTTATACTTGTCAAATTAAAACAACACACTCTCGAATGACGCTTCTTGAGACAGATGATGATCAAACCCACGCTAACATTTTACTCTGTTCAAATTGTAATTTTCTCAATAATTTTTTAAAAATTTCACTTATGCAGAGGGAATAAACACTTTAAATCGAAGATAAACGGTGAAAGAATATTTATTTACTTAAAAACACAAATTCGAACACAAAATTATAATAATTGTGAGCTGCAAGAGGAGCGTACTTCCTGGTTGCCGGATAAAAAGCAACTTCCTTATTTTGTAACAAAAGATTTTCACAAAAATTTTTCCGTTACCGTTTCCTATACTACTCTATGCCTCAGAATCGTGCATAATGCGAAAAACGGATACCCGACGAATAGACTCCTTTGAACTGTGGTGCTGGCGAAGACTGCTCAGAGTGTCATCGGCCGAGAGAAGAACTAACGTGTCCATCATTAAAGAAATACAAGAACCCATAAGGTTGCCCAGCCACATATATGGAAGAATTACAAGATACTTCGGCCATGTACAGCGAAGAAACTCAGACAACTTCGAAAGACTAGTCGTTCAGGGTAGAATTCAAGATCGAGTCCAGGGACGATCACCTAGTAGAAGATGGACTTTTCAGATCAAAGAGGTCACCGGTCACACTATCGAACAGTCTACAAGAACAGCCCGAAACAGAAATCGATGGCGTAACATCGTAAAGAAAAGCATGCAGAACACATAGTTTTTGGGCCACGACGTTTCTGATAACATACTTACAACGAAGAAAGAGAATTGAACTTAAACTAAACCTAATTGCGAATGCCTTTAAAGAAACAATTCCACATATACTCATTTCTGATGGCTATATATCTCTTGCAAATATTTAACCTCCTATGATATCTTCATACACAGTGCCATTATTGAATTGTTTTTTTGAGAAATTTTAAATTCCAAACAAGCTTTATTTCCTAGAAAAAATGTTTAACTTTAAACCTGCTTTCTTTCAAGAATTCAAGCTTCCGTGTAGACAAAATAAATAATGCCAACTCTAGCTGTATACTTTAGCTTAAAGGTAATTTACCTGCTGGCAAGTTGCATAGATCTTTTGTGTGTAAAGAAGGGATATTCCCTCTGTAAAATTGACAAAAGAACCAGTCACACGCATAAATTGTCAACACAGAGGGCCTCGGACGGGACTCTTAGATCTTGTCCCTTTCTTTTGATCCCGTTGTTGGAGGAGGTAGAAAACCGTTTAGTTTAAGATACTGAACTTGGTTCTAATTGCCTTTTCTTGGCAAACTAAAGCCAACCTTAGCAGCTACTTAACTTTCACCAGCGGGAACACAGATTTGCTAAAGTATTTCGGCATGGAGATAACGCGGATTTGGTTTTAATATTAGTTCCTGATAAGAGGATAAATATTCTTTAAATACAGAGAAAGGATTCAAAACATGTTGTAGGGGTTTTCCAGAAGCATCTAATTGTTTACAGTGGCTTTTAATCTTGCGATAAGCTAACTGTGGAGGAAAAACCATTATGAAATAAAAATTTTTGTGATTTTTAATTTACATATTTTATAAAAACGAATACACAACCGCATTATTAAATTATTCTGAGATCGTGACAAAGATGTTGGTATTCATAAATATGTACAGCTACTGCCAAGTTCAAGGTCTTACTTATACGATGTTGCCCACTACAACATATCGGACATTAACTAATCGGGTTCCTACCTTTTGAAATGATTTACGTGGTCATAAAGTTGTGCTTATCATAAGGGTTATGGTTTCCAGCCAATTCAAAAGGCAGTGATGTAACCATACCGAATAGAGTTACAGCGGAATTATATTTAAATAAGTTAACTACCCGTTAATAAATAGAACTCAAAACAAACAATGGCGTTTGTTCGTACTTACATAAAATCAAATATTCCAGGAAACAACTGTAGTGGATATTTCTTTTTGTTTGCAACTACACGAAAATTTATTTGACTCAATTTCGTTGGTGTGGCATTCCCTATAGAAGCTTACTCAAGTATGTAATTAACTACAAGATTTCCTACACGTGAAGCACAAAAATGTTTATATCTTATATTATAGTGTAAACCCAAGTGGAATTGAATTTTTAGTGTTGTGAAATTTTACTTCTTCACAACGTTGTTATTTTAAGATCAACATCGTATTTAATTGGTTGTAGAAGAAGAGATAAATAAAGATAAAATAAGAAATAAAGCACTCGAAGAAGAAGAAGAAAAGAAATTATTGCGGCAGTAGCAAAGCCAGCCAAATTCGAAATTCTTGATGTTGGGCAAAATTCTATAAACTTCTTAATTAAATGCTCTCAAATTTCTTCTTCTATTACATTTTATTTAGCAGATTCACGTAGGATCCGATTACAATTTGTTATATTGTATACGCAAAATAAACAATTATATAGGCGACGCCAATATGAAAAACAATAATAAAAAAAAACAATAAAACTGGAATTAAATTATCTGAAATGTTATTATGAGTCGGCGTTAATTAAAATAATTTTGTGGATAGCAGCTAACAACTAAAGGCTTTTTTTATCATGTTTGTGCTAATCTGTTATCTAACAATAACACAGTCTGATCCCTAAACAGGAATTGTTTAAGAAAACTTAGAAGTCAGTAAAATGAGGTGGGTGTTGCGAATGTTTTTATCCATACTTCAATTTCGTAGCCTAAATGTCGTTCCCATGATTGTTTTTTTTTTATTAAAAACAAGCTCCCACATTCCATAAATTCACATCTCTCCTGCAGTAATGATTTACAGCAAATTTTAGTGGTAATAAATATTTGTTTGCGATTTTAACTACATGCAATGGCCCATTGTTTATTTTTATACATCGGATTGCAAACGCACACGTCCAGTACATGCGATGCGTGTTGTTTCCATCAATTACAAACCAGCAGACATAAAAAAAAAACAGGAACAAAATCAACAAACAAACTCGTGCATCAGCTATATAACAATTGTCTTATCTAAGTGAGCAATGCAAACGCTCTTCCTGGTCTCAATAACCAACCAATGACACGACTGCCATCGTTTCCTGGTGCAATATGTTTGTGCAAACATTCCCTCTTTCCATGTAACAAGAGATCTATTCTACAAACGTCTAGAAAATTGAATAGGACGCTTGTAAACCGGCCAGTATTGCTGCTCGTTGATATGTCTCTTTGAAATTGATTTGGTTGGCACTAACGAGCAGATTTGCATCTCCTAACCTGTGGTTATCTTGCTTGCGCTGTTTAGATTAGCCTGAAATGTTCAATCGGATGGATAAACCAGGATTCCTAATAACAGCTTCTGCTTTTAACATTGCCACACCCATGTTGTCTATGAGATCTATTTTGACGTGCATTAGTGCAGTTCTGAATTAATAATTAATTCTGATTACTCGGTATACTTTGAATTTAATTTGTTTACCAGTTTTACGATGACAAGTTCACATATTTGAAGAAACGGTATTATGGAAGTAAGTTTTGAAAAAAAGAAAAACAAGAAAACGATGCACCAAGAGAAGCAATTCCAATTAAAGGACATGTTAACTAGTTAGTTTTAGTTTAAAGCAAGCTTAGAAAAACGGATATAAAAATGGACGGATTAATAAATTCTGAAAATAGTTTGGGGGTAATTTTAAATAAAAGATGTATTTTACAATAAAGGGCATTCATTTTATTCATGATAATGTTTAACAACCTTTACTGCAAATATTGTGTTTCCATCCATGCATCCGTGGCCCTACAGCCCTCTGTGGGCCTTAGCCTCCTCTTTTCTTAGCCTAGTTTAGCATTCTTTTCCATTTCCTTATGCCTATGAGTTCTCTTACGTCTTTTTGTATGTTATCATGCTATCTTAGTCGTGGTCTGCCCTGTCTCCCGTTGCCTTCCATGTTTCCTTTGAAGATCTTCTGTGGTATACTCCTTTTTTCCATGCGCTTTACATGCCCTGCCCATTGTAGTCGTTGTATTTTAATGTATGTGATCAGGTCTATTTCTTTATACAGTTCGTGGTTATATTTTATCCTCCAACCATGTTCTTCCTGGGTCGGTCCAAATATTCTTCTCAGTACTTTTCGTTCGAACTTTGCTAATAGGTCTTCGGATTTGGCAGTCATTATCCACGATTGTCATCCGTAGGTCACTATCGGTCTTATGATACTTTTATACGCTTTCACTTTGGAAAATATTTTATTTAGATATTTAAAAATATAAGTTAAATGGTTTTGCCCTACTTTCACTGACACCCCGTATTTTTTAAATATATACCGTTAATATTTTGACTGCTTCTAAACTTTGGTTATTAATGTGTCTAAATTTGTTTAAAGATGCTGTTGACTAACTTTTAGTTATTTTAAACAAAGTGTAATCTTACCTAGACTTAATTTTAACCTAACGTATTCGAACGTAATATAAACCTAAACTAACTTTAACACAATCTGACGTAAATCTAAACTACGTTTATAGTTATAACTTATTCAATCTGACCTAACCCTAACGTCACTTAACCTGACTGTAACCTAAACTGTTTCTTCTATGATAGTGACCTTTGTCAAAAATGGTCTACACAGGGAGCTTAAAAAAGCTTGAATAATTTACCCAAACCAAACAAAAAAGTCTTAGTCAGCAAATCAACTCTTTCAGAGACAGAGGAAATTTTATATTATAAACAATAAACTGCAATGTTTTCAGGATAATAGAATAAAACCAATACCAGAAGAATTGGTGCAGGACTAAGTATCAACACCTCTTTAATTTGCAGAACTGTACACGAACGCCAATTTGTATCCATACCATATCCAGCTGGTACAAGCCCTTACTGCTTCTGATTATGCTTCAAGAACAATGTTTTTAGATTCATAATGAGAAAAGTTCCAGAAAATTCAAACGTTGAGCCAATATTTTATTTAGCGATGAAGCTACTTTTACGAATAACAGTATCATTAATCTGTATAATAGTCATGCTTGGCCGGATGAAAATCCTCACGATGTCGTCGATTTTCGTTAAATGTTTGGCTTTGGAAAACAGTTTGATAGGGTCCGTATTTTACTAAATCGTTTAACTGGTGAACGATATGTGGACTTCTTGAACAACTCTTTACGCTTACTATTGAAAGATAGCGTTCATCTACAGTTTATGCACGATGGACCTCCTCCGTATTTTTCAAACAATGTCAGAGAATACTTATGTAAGTCAAACCTATAGCGACAAATTAATAGGACAAAGAGGTGTAGTTGTATGGACCGAAATCCCCCAATTTTAACCCACTAGACATTTGTATTTAGGCATATTTAAAATCGTTAGTGTATTGAAGGTCCATTGATAATCCAGCCGACTTGCGACAACCAATAGAAGTTTACTTTAAATCTTTTCTATTTCGCATGTAATATTTATTTACCTATTAGTGCCTTTACTGTTCGTTTTTTCTCAATAATAAAATTTACTGATTAAAATTTAAGATTGTCTCTGTCTCGAATAGGTATAGCTGATTTCCGGGCACATATGTGTTGGGGTGCAAACTATTATGTTTGATTTGACATGTACTAGAGATGGGATATTATACGACCTCTTCTTTAAACACCTTGTATTCCTTTAGAAACTTTCTGTTGTTTCTGGTTTTTGGATGACTTTAACAGACTTTTGCAATGGATATTTTGATCAATGACTTTCTTTCATTAACCTTTTCGTATAATTATTTTTCAATTGAGATTTTTCTCGCCAACGAAAGCAATACTAGACGAGTTTGTATTATATTTTAAATTTACGTTAACTGTAAATATATTCGCTGGGACGTTGCTAACTTTAAGAAACCGCCATGAAATAGAATAATTACATTAGAAAGATTCCGTTTCATTCTATTTTAGGTTAGCCTAATTTAACAACACAACCTAACCTATACTAATATAACTTTTTGTTGCCTAGTCTAACCCAACATTAGCGAATACGAATTTTACCTTTACCTTAACATACCTGACTGTACCGTAGCCTAACGTGATCCAATCTTAATTTTAGATTTTAACGTTGTATAGCTCAAATGATTAAAAAATCTTTTAATTTTAACCTCATACGACCAATCCTACTCTATATATTATAGTATTGATCTGACCTAACGTAAGTTTCCTTTAGCCTAACCTAAAACCATGCAATTTACACTGATTATAACGCAATTCAGTCTTATTTTGAGTTAATCGAACTATTAAATTAACAACCTTACTTAATCTAACTGAATTGAATATTGAGAAAATCAATCGATTTTAATCTAACCTAACTTTAATCTCACTGGTAACTTAATATTATGTTATCCAATTAAACCTAATTCGACTTTAACATAACCTAAATTGATGCAACTTCTGTCCAACAACCTAATCTTCACGAGTAGCTATTTCACCTAACCATAGGCAAATAAGGTTTATTTGCCTATGACCTAACGTAACCTAGCCTTTTAACTGTGACCAAACTTACAAAACCAATCACCCAATTTTAATGTAGCATAACTTAATCTAGCGTGGATTTAACTAACTTGTTCTATACAGTATTACTAATTTTATCTAATTTAACCTGACCTAAACTTCACTAACGTTATCTCAACTGCTGCTACAAAGTAATTCTATTCTAACTTAATTTACCTTTCAGTTGTGTGGCGCTTTGAGATTAAAAATCAAACCTCAGATTCGTTAGAAAAAGAATCAATATCAGCTTTAATCGAATTTCACGTTTGTTTCTAAAGAATAATTTAAATCTGATTTATCATCACCTAATCTTATACAAGCTAACTTAATTTTAAATTAAAATTATTTAACTTACACTAATTTTAATGGAATGTATTTTTCAGTTAACCGGACTCCTGTATAAACAGTCTAACTTAATATATCTAACTTGAAACATTCTATAAAAAAATCAATAGATTTAATATATCTTAACTTAAGGAAGTATACTCTCGTTTATCCTAAACTAATATTAAGTTTACCTAACATAACCTAAACCTTAACTGAACTTAAGGTACATACTCTAACCTAATTTTTAGTTAACTAAGCTAAAATTTCAAAAATCCTTTGCTTAATCTGTCTAATATTAAACAGAGCTGGGAAGTTCCCCGGACTTTATACTTATCAGCAAATTATACTCTGAGGAGAAAAAGTTGCCCTAAACTATGTTTAGCCTAATTTGTCAGCGTAATTGTAATGTAAATTAACTTTCAGCTAATTTTAACTT
>JABXWE010010624.1:0-21335 GCA_014611495.1 Limonius californicus | reverse complement strand
AGTCACAGTACTGAAATGTATTAATAAAGTGATGTAGACGTGAAAATGTAGTAAAATTAATCACTACTTTTCGGTGAAGGCACTAAAATGTTATAAAATAAAACAGTAGTCTTATCGTTACAACATATGCATTAGGTGGTGTAGGCATTAAAATGTAATCCACTAAAACAGTAGTCACAGTACAGAAAAGTATTAATAAAGTAATATAGATATGAAAAGGCAATAAAACGAATTACCACTCTTACCAGTGATACCTACTAATAAAATGGTAAAGGCATTAAAATGTTATAAAACAAAACAGTAGTCTAACGAATGAAGTATACTAACAAAGTGCTGCAGGCATGAAAAATGTAATAAAATCAGCAACGCATAAAAATGTAATAAAACGAAAGAGTAGTGTCACCTGTACACAATAAACATCAAAACTGCATACAATACAACAATAGCCTCACAATTGTAATGTATTAACAAAGTATTGTTACCATTATAATGTATTAATAAAGTGATGTATGCATGAAAAATTTAATTAAATAAAACAGTTACAATTGAAATGTATTATAAAAGATGTAGGCATGAATATGGTATTCAATAAAACAATAATGTAACCACTGATATGTATTAATAAAATGATTTAGACATGAATAATATAATGAAATGAAACACTAATCTTATCATTGAAATGTATTAATAAAGAGTTGTACCAGTAAAATGTATTAATAAAGTGATGTAAACATGAAAAATTGAATTAAATAAAACAATGACGATTGAAATGAGGAGGAAGCATCAAAATAGCACAAAAGCGAACAGTAATCTGGCTACTGAAGTTTATTAATTACATATTATAAAATAAAACAGTAACTTCACAAATGAAAGATTAAAAGTATTAAAGTAGTGCTTCCATGAAAATGTACTAAAATAATACATTAACTTCACCATTGAAAAGTATTAATCGATTGACGTAGGCATCAAAATAAAAGTAGCTTCACCTCTGAAATGTATTAATAAACTCCAGCGAAGTTGTTGCTATAAGTATCGATATGTTTTCCATATCAAAATCCAAAATATAAAGATAAATCCGGAGATGAAAATAAATGAAGAAAAAGGAAAAGAAACTCGATATTTATATTTGGATATACTTTATATACTGTGGATTTTTATGTACAACTAGTGGTTTATATATACGAGGGGTATTTTTTAAATAAAGTCCATTTGTGAATGAGAGTGAGAATGACGCGCGACCGCCACAGTGCGCTTGCGCGTCTGCTCCGAGCATGCTTTGCGCGCGTATATATATATATACACATATACATACACACAGTGTGTTGCACTTCTCACCTTCACACCCCTGTATCTTCCTTATTTGTTTTCCAACCGATTTCAAACTTTTGTCAATTATACTACTCTTTAAGGCGATTATTTTTACAATTTTAAATAATCTTAGTGTAAACCGGTAGCCTACTATGATCAATAATAAAGCAGAGTTAAGAAATTCTAAAGACGAGATAAGAATGGGCCAATAATTCGATTGTTTAATATGCTACACCAAACATTTACTTTTTGCGAATACTGTCATTTACAGTCAATCGTAAAAGCGGGGTTATCTAATCAAACTTTGCTTTGGGAGACTTCCAGTTGTGCAGATATTTTTCTAACACTGTCTTGAATTATTACGCACTTCTTGTAATACAATTTCGTCGAAAGCTGCATCAATTCTACCATTATTTAAATGTTGTAGTCTTGATTCAGAAATACAACATCATTAAAACAACTGTTAATATCTGTAATTGTTTTGAACCTAATTCTTTTTTTGCGGATGTTTTCGAGTAAACTCCCGCGCTGCTTCTCCGAATGAACGAACATTCTCATCAACAAACGCAATATTTCTACTTTTTCCGCAATGGTTAGGGGTATTCCATTATTTAACTTGCTATTTAAATTTACAAGATGTTTAATTTAGAGTTCGTAAACTTAATTGACTGTTCATAAACTTTTTGATTTCCGTGACGCTCTTTGTTAAGACAACACTGGAATTTTAATTCATTAATTAATCAATTATTAAAAATAAAAATTATGTTATATTGGATTTAGGCTATTTTTCTGAATATGAAGTTTTCTTAATATTTTTTCAATTTTTCGCATTTATTTTTGAATGGTAGTACTGGTTTGCAGCAGAATTATTTAAAAAATTGTACAAATAATTGCTTTAAGGTATAAAGATAGTATAATTGTCCAAAATTAGAAATCGATGGGAAAACAAACAATGAAGATACAGGGGTGTGAAAGTGAGAAGTGAAACACACTGTGTATGTGTGGATGTGTGTATATATATTAATATATACCTTATAATGCTTAACTGTGTCTCTCAGCAATTCGCTGATTAATATATAAACCGCAGTGATAAGACTACTATTGTGTTTTATTATATTTTCTTATTATCTATTACTAACATAATAAAACTGCAAAAACAGCAAACAATTCCAATAGCGTTTAAATTAGAAACTTGACAGCGTAGGATATAAATTATTCTTAAGAATGTTCGTTATATTTCCAGAAAAATGTAAATAATTTTTATGAGGAAAATTTACTGTATGGAAGTGACTCCAAGAATAATATTTTACTAAAGACAACAAAATTACATTTTAAGTCAGAAGTACGAACAATCGTAAAATCCCTGAGAGCTCCGGGGTAATTTATGTTTGGAGATGCGTTAATTTAAACGCGAAACGCAACATAAAACAAACAAAATTTTGTTTAAATAAGACAACTTTCTCTCAAAAGTTTAACGTCAGAAATACGCAGTAGCTTAAAGCTACTGTTGTCATCCAGCACTTACCATCAGAAAATCGACCTCGTTACTAGTAAGTGAGGGTCCAAACGTGAAAGTTACTTTATAGACCATTCGCACGCAATTATTTGGAATATTTAAAAATGTAAAGCCCAAACGTGAAAACCATTTTCATGTTTAATTTCTACACGAGTTTTAAGTCCACGTAATAATACGGAAACATACAGTTGTACTCAACCGTATTAGTTAAATACTTTCAAATAATGAGTAAGAATATTGAATGTATTAACAGAACTGGTCGTGCGACAGAATGCACGAAATGTAAAAAATATGGACATTTTATAATTTATTGCCATCTAGAACGACCGCGTATAAAATATCAATAACGAATACTCCAGATCGAATCTCCTAAGTATGTTGCGGAGAGCAGTTTTCCGATAACTTTAACGGCAGCAATTATTATGAGATGAAAAACAAATTGAGCGCCAACACGCAAACAAACCAGCATGTGTAAGCAAAAAGAGAAGACATACACTGATATAGCTCGGAAAAATATCAACATCCATTCCAATTCAGGCAAAGCTATAGATATACGCAGTGCTTAATAACAACTCTTTGGAGGAAAACATCTTTAATGAGGCAAATTATATAAATTTAAATAAATATTCATGTTTACTAAATTTGCAATAGATTCTTCAAAAAGTAATTGTAATATAACTGGGTTGGTTATGACGAAGTAATTTCATGCTGCTACACATGAACGCATTACTTTGACTGATGAGCTCAAAATAATTGGTACGGAATAAATAAAAGATAATTTAGCGGAATTAATTTCTTGCCGGACATAAACTTCTTGGCGCATTTGTCATTATCACAAAAAATGGCAGCGAAGATAGAGGCTACATCGCAGAGGTCGGTGACGAATGGCAGGGCCAACCAAATATCAAGGAAGAATATAGGTACCTACATTACGAGCAGGAAATGTCAGTGGATGAGAAACATTATTAATATTAGGAGACTAACCGGAAATAGAATTATGGGGTGGTCGGGACTTCGGGGAACATGGAGAACGAGCAAGCGAGTCCGGTTAGAACCACCGACTGGGCAAAAGTTTAATTGAGAGAAAGTGGCGACCCGCAAATGTATGATCAGGTCGGAATGATAACGGCTTGCCTTAACTCGATTCAACAATAAGAAGCGAGGAACATCTGGAAACCACTCTCCATTACTTCGGAGTACTACAAACAACTGGAAGTTATCAAACTGATCTCGACATATTTCCTGCGAGTCCACTCCATTCTTGCAGGAAACCCAAATAAAATTTTCACGCAAAATTAAATCACGTTGTATAAACACAGTGGAGCGGACTAAACGTATATTGCATCAAGACCCGGATAAGTAGAGATTTGATTGCATATCACGTTTAGTTTCTCGAAAAAGATCGGGATTTGGATATCATTCCGGGGAAGGCAATTCTTCGGGCAGTTTCTAGGATCCGCGGAGGAATGATCTTTTGTTTACGTTGTCGCTTCGCAACGCTAGCCAATAATCTCTAATCTTCCGGCGCAGTTATCCAAATACCTGGCGGAAGGGTCGTGTGTCAATATTTATTAGTAATTAATTAAAAATCGGAGTTTACATTGACGAGCTGTAATCGATGAGATGCGGGTGCGACCATGCGCGGTCTGAGGCTTCACATTCGGAAATTCGATGGCCGAGGACCAGAAGGCACTCAAAACGTTTTACAATGTGTCCTACTGGTATTGATCGGCCAAACCAAAACTAATGAAATGATTTATGAAATAAATTGTCCAACCACTTTCCGATCCGATCGCTCGGCTACGTCGCCGTCTCTATACACGCATTCGGTATTATTAGATGAAGTTCTGATACCGCATTACAATCAACCAAAATCGGGAATTCGCTTTGACTAATGCCTGAACTAATAGAATTTCACAAAGCGAACCTTTTACGGCCACTCTGATATATCAATTGCGGACATCTGTCAATTTAAGCCTTTAATTTTATTTCAAACCAGAAATAGTCATTATTATGGAAATACCGCTCAGTATTTAAATTAAAGACACTTATTTTTTAAATACAGTTACTACATAAAATTATCAGTCTGCAATAATGATAAACGACGGCTTATATTCACTAGTACTAGCAAAAAGAAAGAAATATTTAACGGATTATTAATTTCAAATATTAATTCTTATACCAAATATCCACTAGGTATAGTTCCCACGATGAGCATTTTTCAGTTTCGAATTAGCGCTTTATTTGCACAGCACAAACTGAACGCATTTCTGTCTTTGTTAGTTGCTTGCAGATTCATATTTCCGACAAAGACATATGTCATAGTGATAGCTGTGAAAGAAACAACACCCGCACTGTACATGTGACGTATTCTGTCTGCTGACACGTTTAGTACAAAGAAACAGAGATACTTGAAGAATGTCGCGCTGATGCAGCCAAACGTCACTACTTAAATCTGTTTCCAGCAGTATTTAAAATATTTTGGAGGTTTATACGGTATATATAACAATTTCGACGACAATGTCGGAGCCTTTATCAACCCCGTCCCAGATCCGGTCAAAATTATGACAACTTGAGGGTCGACAAAAGCGCAGTTGGGCTTAATTGCACACCAAGGGTACTTTCTACCTAACTTAAGTGCTATTCTAAAAATTTAAAATAAAATAAAACCTCCAAAACATTTTAAATACTGCTGGACACAGAATTAAGTAGTGACGTTTGGCTGCATCAGCGCCACATTCTTCAAGTATTTCTGTTTCTTTCTACTAAACGTGTCAGCCGACAGAATACGTCAGACGTACAGTATTGTTGTTGTTTCTTTCGCAGATGTCACTACGACATACGTCTCTGTCGGAAATATGAATCTGCAAGCAACTAACAAAGACAGAAATGCGTTCAGTTTGTGCTGTGCAAATAAAGCGCTAATCCGAAACTGAAAAACGCTCATCGTAAGAACTATAGCTGCCTAGTTCGATTCGTAGGAGGAGAAAACAATATAAAACGATATAAAATATATTAACACATTAATTCTATAGAAAAGATGATCAAATGATTCCAAAAGGTAGGAACCTCACCCATCAGCTCCGCTTCATTATAGCATAGTAGATTTTAAAAATATAAATGGTACGTGCAGTTGGTGCATCCCGTAGTCCATGTTTACAAAATTCAGCGCAACTCAGTTGTACCGAAATCTATGAGAGTTGCTCGTCATGTCTGCTAAACATAATATCCGGAAGTTTAATAAATTATTTGCAGAGCTGAAACTGAGAATACCATGTGTGCTATCAGCAGAAATTCATGTTTAATTTTTGACGAATTTTTTTCTTCGAGTGTTTCGTTTCTTACGAGATGTAGCGACCGTCTCTCCTATGCGTGTGCTGCGCATTCTAAAGTACCACAGACATTGCGGACCTACAGCTTAACGTGGACTCCGAACCACGGGAAGTGTAAATACTTCTAGTGCAGAAAAGATTTGTTAGGCAGAATACCTCGCTGGTTTGCCATTGCCTTACGACAGCGAACGGCCGTTAAAAATCCGATGTTCTGGTACGAATTCTTAAAAATATTAAATTAACCACTATGTATTTATAAAAAGTAAATACACACATAGATGTAAGAACACGCAATAATTTTGGCATTTTAGCTATTTTCCAAATAAGCCATCCATTGTTAGTGTAAAAATTAATCTGCCATACTTTATAAAAATAAATATTTCATGGCTGGCAAACACGTTAACATTTCCATTTCTAGAAAAATGTTATTAATGTAGCCATCGCTAAAGCCTTAAGACAATCGTTACTAGCAATGAAAATTGAAACAGGCAACCAGGAAATCATCGCGAAACTATTAGCAGATGTTATTAAATAATGTTTATAATGGACCGTTGCACAATGCAAAATCACACAGTTACGGCGTAAACACTCGGTATATGTGAAATATTTTGTACCCGAGCCGGTAATGCAGTTATTTACCCTGAGACCATTCCATGATTGCACTGCTTTATGCTTATAATAATATAAGATAAAAATCCTTTCATATATGACTAACATATAATATTAATTTTTATAATATCTAGCTTGCACATTTTTTGATAAGTACGTGCCTATTATTTCACGGAAATGTAGTGTTTCATAATGTTAAATAAGCATTCGTGAGGATACTTTAACACAAAGAGTATATTTCATATCAACACTAAAGCAGGAAACAGTTAGGTCACCATATATATATTTTTAAAGAAATAACAACACAAAATATTAGCAAGACCATAACATATAAGAAAAAAATAATTTTTAGTGTTCCACTTAACTTGTAAACCATTTTTGAAATTGAAGCATATTTTAATGTAGAATTCACTGAACTAATATAATAGCTACAATGGTGTGGTTTATAGTTGAAAAGAGATGCTAAAACGCTAAAAGTACTTCTGGGACCGCCAAAAAAAAACACAAAGGTCTTTCCATTTGATTCCAACATAGTAATAAATAGGTCTAGAAGATACAATAAGCAATAAAGAGTAATAAATTTTGTCATTACTACATGCTTAGCCTGTTAATGTTTTTACTCAATTTCATATCAAAAGATAGAATTTTCAAAGACCTTGATTGATGTGTCATTAATAGCATATTGCTATATAATATCTTAAAAATGGGTTAGCGGTTGTTTATAGAGTAAGTCTTGACTTGACGTTGCTTACATCTATTTCTGCCAATATAAAAGCTCTAGTTTCCAAAATATAGTGGGTGTAGGGTCCTGAAAAGAACAGTCTGTATGCGAATATGTGGAAATGTTATTCTTACTGTAGATAGTAGTAACAAACATTAAAAACGCAATGCAGAGGCTACGTGAAAAAAGCCAAACATGCTAAACGTTGGCACTTAATTCATCTATAATTTAGAATGGATGTGTGTTACTTTTTCCAAACTAATACGTCATCATCATCATCATCTGACATGGAGCTGACTCGAGGGTCGATCCTGGATACGCCAGGCCCACCCCATGCCAGTAAGGTGGGTAGGAATGTACGGGATAGGGTGGGATCGGGTGAGGCATTGCACAACGTTAGCATGTCTGCAATGCATACCGCAAGACACCGCTGCTGCAACACCAGCACGAGTACGTAGCCGAGACCGTTATGCGATTATGCATTTGAGCCTAATAACTTTGGTATCAACTTACTTTTTCCAAACTAATACGAAAACAAAATTAAAATATTGACCAATATATGAACACAACTCAAATATATTTAATTTTCATAGGCATTTTTAGTAATATACTTAATTGTTTTAAAGAAATATGAACAAATGAATACATTGGTACATGAAATAAACAAACGAAAGGTGAATATTCCAATGTTTACTGGGTATTTCAAAAAGGATAATAACTTATCAAGCAATTTTCAACCGTCTAAAATATGCAAAAAAAGAGTTAATCGTTACAACAATCGGACCAATAGAAACTAAATCTGAATATTACCATAGCAGAAAATATATCTTTATTTGACCGTGAACGAAAACGGATATCCATAAAACGGAAAACCCGTTAATCAAAAAATTTTATTATGAAGTCATATTTTAATAGCGGATAGCAGAACATGCATTATGCGACCCTCAAAAGCTTAGTAAAACTGTAATGTAACAACTCGGTAAGATTAACAGTCTGTTAGGATTTGAACTATACATTCCAGTGAAGGAAATGAAAGACTTCAAAGCACAAACTAGGGGATGCATCAGCGTAGTTCGTACCGCACAACAGATGTGCTAAAACCCGAAATCCATTCGCTGGAAATATAACGCTTTCGATTTTAAATACGCAACGCCAAAGTGAAAAAGTTCAAGTAGCGTAAAAAATGGCGGCACGTTAGTGCAACTTTATCGTTTTACGCTCTACATCGAAGGATATGGAAACCTAAATCGAACCGGTTTTTATGGTTCCCATTATTCCTTTAATTTTTTACGTCCGTCTGTAATACATACACCCGAGCTAATGATGGCAATCTTATGGACTAAATTTGATCTAATACGATAAGTTCTATTACAAATTTTCGATGTTGATGGAGAAGTTAAATAAACTAACAAATCTAAAACTTAGCAGATATTTACTGACATAATACCTTTGTATAACTGAAATTTGAATTTCCTACTGTTAATGTGAAAACTACTTTAAACTGAATTACTGAAAGTAAAATATGTTTATAGGTTTCTGATTACCGTAACACTATCATTTTGTTCTAGCACCATCTTTAGAACACATTCTTACTATTCCCGCACCTTCTAAAATTTCTAAAAATGTCAACAGTTTTCCCCTTTTGACAAATTCTGTCCCAAAGTACACGTTAGAGTTTTCCTCCGTCAAACAAATATCACCCCAATCTGTACCCTAAACAACAAAAATTGCTAAAAATGTCAAGATGGACCCCACTTACCATATATTGGTGCTAACCCAACCCCTAGTGGCCCTGAATATGCAAAGTAACAAATTTCTACAGAGTACTCCTTAGATGCACTTCGACCCTCTAAACAATAAATAAATAAATAAACATAAAAGCTCGCAAAAAATAACAGATGCGTTAACTGCTCCTACCTTTCCAACACACATTAAACTATCAACAACAATTCCAGATTTTCTCCCTTCGGCTCAAACAGTTTGTACTGCAGGAGTATGTATTGATTTCGAAGAGATCTTGATATCATATTGCGATTGCAGTAAAGCTATATTTTTCTAGATAATCTATTATTAAGTACAATTCAAGTACCTTTTTCTATTTCCGTGGAGTAACCACGCCCCTTGAGAGGTTAATGCTTATAGGACCGACAAGTTTCATATCTTGACCCTTCGATATGGAATCTTTTTTCGATTCGGTTTGGGGCGAAGCATTACAATTGATTTTGAAATTAGGGGAATACAAAATTTATTGCCTGCATTTAGCAACAATTCAAGATCATATAATAATGCATTACACATTTTCCACAATTCCATAATTCATTGCACATACTTACTGTAACCATTTGTTTATGAACGGACCGGTCTCAATGTTGATATAGTGAATTTAAAAGATATCCCTAAAGTGTTTAATATCGTATCGCTTCATAATTGAGAAAAGGGTTTCAATACATATTTTAGAAAATAACGTTTCTCAAAGTGCATACCAATATTCTTATGGAAAGGAAAAAAAATATTAGAGTGCATTCCAAGGACCATTAACAATTAATGACCAACAAATACCGATTTTCAACATGGTTGACAAACGTAATTTCTATTCTTCTAGCTAAAGTGTACCCATTTTCTATATTGATCGATATTATGAAGTAGAGTTAACAGAATTAATGTAATAGCTACAATGGTGTGGTCAACACTTGGAAAGAAAGGCTAAGGCTATATATTAATTTTTTGGGCCGCTAAACGCCACGAAATGTTTTCTATTTGATGCCAACAAACCAATAAGTGGCGAGATCTAGTGTAAAGGTTGTACAAGCATTAAAAGTTAAGTTAGTTCTTACCTCACCCTTTAATGCTCTGTTAATTTGGATTACAAAATATAACACTATGCAACTTGTTTAAAACAAATGTCCCTCTTGGAAAATTTCTTATATCAAAATACTACTTACCAGGCTAGTGAAGGCTGAATACAGACATATGTTCATGTATTTAAAGGATTACAATATATGTACAGTGGATTGCCTAATATGAACGGTTATTTTTTAAACATTGCATTCAATTTTTAATGCGTCAACAACGTTAAATGTTTTAGGTTTATCACCGGTTCTAAAATATCTACGAGTTGAATTTGTTTTTGTGGCAGCTAAATCTAGTCTAAAATTAATCCAACATCTACTGCCTGCATTTACCAACTATTCAATTTAATTTACTTTATACCACTGATGCTCTGCAAACAATCTAATATTTACTGTAAATAGTCAGATTGGCCGTTTGTTTTCCTAACGGACCAACCTCAGTATTCATATGGGGAATTTATGAGTTACTCCCAAAATGTTTAATCTAGTATCGCTTCACGGTTCAGAAAAGGGTTTTCCGTATAGCTTTTACAGACAGACAGAGCGACCCGCAAGACCCTAAACATATAATCTACTGATTGCCTAAGGGTGTAATATTATCGTAGATAGTTTCCCTGTTGCCCAGAACATTGTGTTCGTCTTTCCAGCACGCATAGTAGAGATATTAACTGATATAATGCGACGACTAGCCCCAGCGGATCGTCATACTTACCGTATAGACTGCATTAATGCCAGGAAGTAAAAGAAGGCTGAATATAAGGAAACCACTAAAAGAACAAAGGGGTTCTACCTTCGACTGAATCTGTATGACAAAATGAGTTCCCTCTGGATCTTTGTGGAGCCACGCCGACTTCTTGAGCATTTATTTTATTCTGGAATTTACATGTTTCTTTATATTGGTATCGTGTTTGGATACGGACCCCTTTATTTTCCACATGTTGTTTTATTTCTACACACGTTCGTGTTTAGCGGATGGTAAAGTTCATTCATCGTGCGCTCTTGCAAAGGGCTCGATTCCTCGGCTGATTTATTCAACCCCATTGCAACAGAAAGCTAACTACTATTTGAAGATTGAGGTAAACCGTTAGGATTTGTCTAGATTTAGAAGTAAAACAGAGCGAGTGAGCCAACGAAACTGAACCACTAATGCATCAACTTGAATCGAATCGGAAGCTAATAAAACACTGGGAACGTTTTCATTTAGGAAATGAAAACCTGCACATATAAAGCTCGCTCATATTAGTTCAAACAATATCGTTATGCAAGCACATACATCTTTGCGCGCATTAATGCACTTTTAAAGTTTTACACTAACCATATTTTAGTTTCCATTTTGTACCTAGTCAGCAACGGTATTTTTACCGCTTGCTACACAGAAAACAGCTTCAATCAATATTTACTTAAGGAATATACACTGCATGACTAAACGCAAAATTGTTTTAATACCCCTTTTGTTGATCATCTCAACCACATCGAACTACGAAAGATTTAATATGAAATTTTAGAAATAAATTGGGGATGATAATAGGGTTCATATTGGGTAGTATACTGGTCGGGGTTATCCTACCATACCATGAAATATTCCGAAATCTCTAAATTTGCCCAGGTTAGACCGTAGCGTTTGGTGCCTCATGTCAAAGATATGAAAAAGAAAATATATATCTTGGTAGGATTATTTAAGTGATGTAAATATACTTTTTCTCACACATTCATACTACCGCCCCCCCCCCGGAACCGCTTTCGCATTACTTCAGGGCGGTGCGGGCGTCCCTTACATACTAAACATTCATGCAACATGCACCCTAAACTTAACTAAGCAAATGCGGACGCCCCAGTCGGGATTCGATCGCCCCAACGGAGCGACTGCATTTGCTGTGACCTCGAGTGGCCAATGCGTTCTCGCACTAGACCACCAAGGTCCCTAAATGATGTAAATATACTAGAAATACCTTGGGGGTATTAAACTTGTTACGTACTCAGATAATACGCGTTAATAAAAATTTGCAATAGGAATAGTTATTTTAAACTACACTTGAAAAGTGGGCTGTACTTTTAATATGATATTGAACAGGTATTTTTTTTTAGTTGAATACACACAAGCTTGGTTTATATCCACGCATTTGTAAATATAAAATATTTAATTAAACGTAAACTTAACTGAAATACGCAGTTAAATAAAAAAGTGCGTCAAACCTTCTGTAGGTCGTCTCAAGCACTATGAAATATTGAAGGATGACTAAACCAGTCACTTTGGAAACATATTGGAGATGTCAACGATCAAACTAGATTGTAGAATTTGTTGAAAAACTCGGTAGCTGCTCTAGTAAAATACCTAAACACTAATGTACAGTAGTAAAAAAGGTATTTTTGTAATCGGAATCCTAAGTAAATAAATCTATATGTCGTTTGTCTTTACTTGGCCACCTTTATTTGATATTGTATAATAAATAAAAATGGTTTTAAATGTCTTTTTTTATCCTGTACACCAAATTATTTAAGATTAAATGAGGCAACATTTATAATTCTTGAAATATATAGGGGATTGCAATATATGTACATAAAACAATTAACAGTAGTATTATACAGGGTGTCTTAAATGAAACAGTCTTCCCTGAATAATTCTGTAAATAATAAATTTGAAAAAGTCGGCGAGACAGGTCTACAATAGTTTAAAGGGGGGAGTAAGTCACCCTACTAATCTAGCCCCCACCACTACCAACTCCAATTTAGCAATTTACTCCAAATCACAAGGGGTGTCGAGTGATAGTTGATTTGAACGGTTTCTCTACTCTTTATACAACCTGAAACATTCTGCAATTCTCTCGGCTCGTTTTTGAGAAATTACGTTTTGAAATTTCGGATGCATATGGAAAATGTCAAATTAAAACATTAGGTTGAAATGTTAGGCAATACTATCATCGGACCCTATTTCATTGAAACAATTTAAATGGAGGTAACTACCTGGACCTACTTGAAAATCGCATGAATCCTAAAATTACTGAAATACGTGAAGCAGATGAGAATCTAGTCGAACATGAATTGTTCTTTCAGCAGGATTGGGCTCCGCGTTATGTTGCTCCAGCCAGACAGTTTTTGGACAACACCTTTCCTGGGCGATAGATCGGTAGAAGTCTTGTGGGGTGGCCAGCCAGGTCACTTGATCTCACCCCACTAGATTTCTTTGTGTGAGGTCACCTAAAAACTAAATCTGTGCTACTCAACCAGATTCTTGGGAAGAAATTACGGACCAAAATTAATTAAGAGAGTCGAAACTTTTTAATAATGTACGAAACTGGTTTGAAAATCGATTGTATGGAACTTGGTGGTGGCCAATTAGAACATTTAATAAAATAACCTAAGCACCTTCTTTGAAATTTTTTAATTTAATATTTTGTTAACAAACCGTTAGAATTGCAAAAATTTTGTAGATCTTGCAGACGGTAGGAAAACCTTTCGAATTATGTATCACTCGCTATCCCTTTTTATTTAAAATTTTAGGGTTGGTGGCTAGGGGGATGATATAGGATAGACGGCTTAGATGGTAAGTGTCCTCCTTCTAACAATTGTTGACCCGTCTCGTCGATTTTTTCCAATTTGATCATTTACAAACTTATTCACCACCGACTGTTTTAATGGGGACACTCTGTATACAGCATGTTTTTAAATATTGATGCTTGGGCTTAAATTTAAACGTGACAATGTATAATGTATTTTTCTAGTTTTTCTAAAAAATAGATGCTTGGTTTAAAGTCCAACCACGATGTTTATAAATATAAAATACATATTTAAATAGCAACTAAATTATACGTTCTTTTAAACGTTCCCTTTGTAGATTATAATTATTAACAATTCAGTAACTTGTGACGAGTAATTTAAAAAAAAATGTGCATAAACCATTAATTGTACAATTCTGAAGCAATTAACGGAAATTTAGTTTGCATGAACTCACCATGTTTACAAATAAATAGTTGCCTAAACAGAATGTTATGGTGCATGATGAAACTATTTTGAAGGTTTTTGAAATATTAAACGATTAAATAAATAGTATATGTAAGTTCAGCAATATATTGCAAATGTAGAAGTTTGGTTTAGGTTCATTTTCAACATGTATAAATAATAAATATTGTGTAATATAATTAAAGTGAAATATGTATCATATAACCATGTACAAATTAAATGAGCTATAAAGAGCAACAGAAAAACTTAAGGATGTCGGGCTTAAAATTAAGTTCTCAAACTAGCGTGATTCGGTAAAACATTTGAAGAAAAAGTTTTCTCTTGAGCTTGAAGTGTTACAACTTTTGTTATAGTGTATAAGAAATTATCTTTTTAAAATTCTGATGGAATTATCAGAGGTCTGGTTTTGTTAATTCACCACAATGAAAATAAAAGAACCATAATGAGTTTCATTAAAAATAGAGAGCGGAAACGGTCAATGTGGACAAGAATACAATACTTCCCGAAAACTTTCTCCAGTTTCCTTGAAAACGCACAAGTTTTATGTAACTGTGTCACCGCGCTAACATCAACCGCAATTATAACACCCAACAGTAAACAAATTAATTTCTCCTTTTCTGAGCTGTCAAACATATATTATTACGTGACCAATACTACATAGACTCATGCATTTAATTCAAAAAAATGTAACAACGGAATGAATTCTGTAATGTTTCCTAGAAACACCGCATTACTCAGTTAATTCCGGAAACTATTACACATAGCGAGTTATTCCATGGAACTAACGTTAATAACCTATTAAACAATTTCCAAACAACTGTGAAAGTTATTACAAATTGTTTACAAATGTAGTAGCGAAATCCTTTACACTTTAGACTCAATTTTTTGGTTTGAAATCGCGAGGATTTAAATGATTAAGTGGTACGTAATCCGGTATTAATTTCGAGGGTAATTCGGGGAATAGAGTTTGCATATTCGATATATAAGGATTTTGGAACCGAAGACGTTACACAGAGAGTACGGAACACTCAACAACTCAATGACTATGCAGATTGAAAACCAATAAAGCAGATAGTAGATGATACCGGCCCGCATCCGGGCTAAGGTAGAGACATTATCCGGTCCTGTCAAGGCGCGTGCAATTCATTCGCTAGCAATATTGATCACGGCGCCGATGTTTGGAATTTTTAATGTAGTTTTAAGAGTTTGTCTGCGCCACAAGGGATCACAATAGAAAGCTTTCGGAATAGCATTAAACGGTCGTTTTATGAACTACTTTCAACGCAAGGGGTGGCGAGAGCCTGAAGTTAGTTCAAACACACGGGAGTGTTTTCAAATTTGCAATTTCGCGGACGGTTTTCTATAACGAACAAACCAGATACAGCCTGATCAACGAAATCAATAGGGGATGGAATACAAAATCTATGTCTTTATCTTAGCCCTACATATATCTATAATTTTTACTATAGGCAACTCAATATTTACTTCTAGGTGCACAACATCCGCAAAGATTACAATCTTCTTATTTAGAAGCTTCCCAGTCTTTCCACAGCCTACCTTAAGAGGTCCATCTATCACTATATTGGAGGTTTTGCTTCACATTTAAATGATACAATATTTCATCTAAATAAAGAATTATCTTTACCACAACCGGTAACATGTAAAAGAACCATTATTATTATTGGATGTTAGGGCTTTGGCCTTTATATGCCTTCCGTCACTTCGGCCCTTAATGGTTCTTTTGTAACTTATGAGCCCTTTCTTTGTTAGAGAAGCTGGAGGCTATTGATAAACCTTATAATGTCTCTGGACTTCCAGTCCCTTATTTCGTTAGGTGTCATGGTTGCCTTTCCGAAAATGTTATGTCTACCTCGACAGGCAGCATTGCATTCGCATAGAATGTGTTGTGCCGTTTCCGTTGCCTGCTTACATAAGCGGCAGATTTGGTCCTCGGCTTTACCAATCTTAAAAAGACGGTATTTTAATGTTGTGTGGCCTGTGAATAGGCCAGTGATGGTTTTCAATTCTATCTTGCTGAGGGACAAAGCAAGTTTTGCTTTATTTTGTGAAACAGTGATGAACGGTTTTGCCTGACGTTGTCCTGGTATATTCTGCCAGCATGAGGATTTCTGTTGTTCCTCCCATAGTTTGACCGCCTTTTTATGTGGCTTTTCTGTATTCCACAGCAAGGCTCTGGTCCAGTGAATGGCGTCGTTTATCCGCGTTTTGCGAGTTCGTCGGCCACCCACCACAAAGTAACGTGGTTTCTGTTTGCCAGTTCTTTGAGGTTGTTCAGGCACTCCCAGACTAGCTTTGACTCACAAGTGGAGGCCTTTAAAGCCTTTATTGCTGCTTGGTTGTCTGTGAGGATGTCAATTGTTGCACCTTTGTATCCTTTCCTGAGGTTTATCTTTGTGCAGAGGTTTATGGCATAAATCTCAGCCTGGAATATGGTAGTTATGGCTCCGAGGGGTTCGGGACCCCCGCTCCAGTTCCTCCTCCTTCCATCTTCGAACCATCCGTATACCATTGGAGGGATCCTTTCTTGAAGGAAAGTCCTCCCAAGGACCACACTTCCCGGTCTGTGATGGTCACTCTAAAAAGTTGGTCAAAGTTGTATTTTATTGGCATAAAATCTGATGTGTAGGCCGTTCGCTGTATGTGAGTGAGACTTAGAATACCTAAGTGGCCTGTCAGGTCTCCTGATTTATAATTTATTTGTCCTCTCAAGCGTGAGTGCATGTAGCATAGCATCCTTTTGCACGTGAAGATGTAGGGGCATCAATCCTAACATGATCTCTATTGCTGCAGT
Source organism: Limonius californicus (assembly GCA_014611495.1). Taxonomy (NCBI): domain Eukaryota; kingdom Metazoa; phylum Arthropoda; class Insecta; order Coleoptera; family Elateridae; genus Limonius; species Limonius californicus. The sequence continues at coordinate 4,231 of JABXWE010010624.1, read as the reverse complement.
TGGACAGGTGTTCATTGCACCTGTTATACTCAGACAGGCGAGACGTTGTAAATTCTCTAGCTGTAACTGAGTAGTGATCTGTTTTGTTTTTGGCCATAACACGACTGCTGCGTAGGTGACTATGGGTCTTAATATAGTCACGTATGACCAATGGATCATTACTGGTTTTAGCCCCCACTTTCTTCCTAGCAGCCTACGGCATGCTAGGGATGGTAAAACTGCCTTCTCTGTGGTTTATCAATGTCTGAGTTCCACTGCAACTTCTGGTCTAGTGTAAATCCTAAGTATTTGACTTCATTACTAAAATCAATAACCGCCTGTTCTAGTACCTATGGGAGCTTTTAGGTTCAGCTTCCGATGTCTAGGAAAGGGGACGATTACCGTTTTCATTGGGTTTATGGTTAAGCCTTGATCTTGACACCAACTCTGGATGGTATCTAGGGCTTTCTGCATGCCTTGTGACACTACTGAGTCAAATTTTCCACGGACCACTAGTACCAGGTCGTCGGCGTACCCCTGTATTTCGAAACCGTCTTGTGTTAACACATTGAGGAGGTCGTCGACTACCACACCACAGGAAAGGCGACAGAACCCCACCTTGGGGGCAACCTCTGGCAGCCCCGATGGTAACTGCTTTTCCTTCCAGCTTTGCTGTAATTTTTCTACTTTCAAGCATGGTTTTAATCCATTTGATAGTAGAAGGATCGAAGCTCTTCTCTGTGGCAGCTCTTTCTATAGATTCGAAAGAGGTGTTGTCAAAAGCATCCTCTATGTATGCGAAAGCACAGAGAGCTATTTCTTTTGCTACGTACGTCTTCTCCAGCCCATTTACTAGACTATGGAGAGCCGTTGTAGTCGATTTTACCTTTTCAAAGTACCATACCGTTTTTTAGGGTTAAACAAGATTCCCATCCACATATGGCCTTCATAACCCTAAGTGGGTCTTATCAAATAAACTACAGCACGTCACTGCCGTCCAATTACCAATTCTCAATCTCCTAAAATCTTCTTCCACTCCATCTCTCCACCTTTTGCGGGATTTGCCTTTCACTCTTGTTCCATGTATGTTGTCTTCCATTACTTCCTTTGCCATCCTTAGCGCATGTCCTGTCCATCTAATTCTACCTTGAGTATTGCCACTATATTGGAGGTAAAACAAGCTTCCAGTACATAACACCATCTATCTCCCTAAGGCGAGCTTTAGTATCCGAGATTCCGTATGTAATCAGTGTTTACGAATTATGTGTTTGGATTTGTATTGTATCTACAGTTTTAATGTAATTTTTTAGTGTCTCTAGCTTATGCGACTCAGAAAATTCAAACAAACTTTATCTAAAAATATACTAATCATTTTCATTTTAACAAGAGACCAGAATTTGGGATTTATCTGGTACAATTGAATCTGTGGCGGTATTTGCATGCCTCCTGTTGACCCAGAAATATTTTTACTATTGCACTTGCACATTTTACTGAAATTGGAGCTATTCATAATGCGTTCTATAAAACTATTTTAGACTAAACCCCAAGGATTTAAAATGTAAAGCACAAACATAACTAACAAAAGATGGCTTATTTAAAAAAGAGCTAAACGTTCATAATGTTGAATATTTTTTTGAGATGAATGTGAATAGAAATTAATAAATCATTATAACTTAAAATAACGTTTAAGAACAATTTCACACGAATACAATCCACTTTTGGACTGAATCTTTACTTCTAAAAGATATGGAACAAAAACTCAAATTAATGATAGCTAGACATCTGAAGTGCTTGATAACCCGAAATAGATTATTTACAAATTCTTTCAAAATGGTTAATTAACCTGCACATACTACTGAGGTTTTTGTTCTATATCTAAAGGATAACAGAATTCAACCTACATAAAGACATCCAGAGAAGATAGACGAATACATTGAAAACATTACTTTTTCTCCACAATAAATCATACTTTTTAGGGTGGTTGGTAGAGAAATCAGTGAAAATATTTGTAATACGTTGTTTTTAAACTCGACTCTGTGCTAAACTGATTTATAAATTGATAGGTATGTATTACGTATTTGTAGTATGCAGCTCATTGTACATTTCGAAAGAATCTGCAAAACAGCCGTCCAAATTTATCAAGTAATTCATACGCCGATCTTTTTTCGTTTGGGAAAGGCCGAAAAAAAGTTGTAAGAAGCAATCCCCGATGATGGTAAAAACAAATTTTGTTGATCATACTGTTTAAAAAGAAGGTAACCGCTAAATATGTTAAACAGGGCACACTTCACATGCAAGTTACAATTATCGTAGTTCTTAATCCCGTAACGTGATGGATCAACATAAGTTTCAAATTATCTTTTAACAACCATCAGCAGATACTGCGTTATCTGACCATAACACCTGCACATTGAGCATATTTACACGAACTAGAATAAGCGACGGGCGAACGAGAGCTTTGAAGTTCAGGAAAAACGGCAGTAAAAACGAAGACATTCCTTTTTGTATTAAAAGACACTTGACTAGAAGGAGTTGAAAGAATTTTCAAATAAAAAGAAACTCGCTTTTTTACTTTTCCTAAGTGGTCCTTGCTTTCCCAGATTCCCTTTTATCTAGAAAATTCTTAGCCGAATAGGAACTGCAGAAGCATAAAATTACGAACGACTGGTTAATATTTAATGCCTAGATTATAACCAACAATACAGCGCAAAGCACTCTGAAGTTTAAAATCGGCTGTACACGTAAAGCTTTGGGGTTTCTACAGACACAAAAAGTTCCAACGATGTAATATACCGAAAAGGATATTATAATATTACGAAATATTTACTCCCGAAAACGCAATTTCCTGGCTGAAAGCAGTTCTGCTTTTGCTACGCGCATCATAAGAATTACAAAATTATATTCAAGAGACGTAGGTACTCCGATATTGAGACCAAATGAAAACGGGCACTAGAATAGTAGCAGAATACAAATTACGTTGATTAGAACCCTTGAACAGATTCGCCGACTTAAATGGTTTTATATTACAAGTCTAGTTAGATAATATAAATTTTGAAAAGTTGCAGCTTTTTCAAAATAATACCCGCTGCCAGTTCAGTAAATCCCCGATCGGAACGATCCGAAGCGTGGTAAGGATGAAAACAGAATTAATTACGGCGGATTAGTAAATCTCTTAGAAATCCGACCTATAATTGAGGAGAGAACGCCAGACTTAACTCGATCTCCGGCCACAATATGCAAACGAAGGTTAAAGCATCACGCGCCCACAAAAATACATTTAAAACGCACATACAGAGAGATATAATTCAATTGCCCGAACTGCCGCTTTATTAAATAATTTCCACTCTTTTAATGTGGTTTCAATGCAATCTCTGCTTTTGTATATCCATCAGGGCCCCTTTCATTCGACGTTTGTTGTATTCATATTCAACAAGTTCAAGAAAAAGAAACGAAAAAAATAAGATGCTTTTAATACTTCCGGCAGGGTTACTAATTTCATGTAAAGAAATTCCAATTTATTATTTTTATATTACTCTCAGGTTATGGGAAACGCAAAATTCTACAAGTACACCAAAACAAAACATTTATTTAACATTTTAAGAAGTTTCAGCGCGTTTGTGAATTTCATCAAATTAATTATGTTAAAATTTCCTCTATTCAAGAACCCAACGATTCCGAGTTCAAATCGCGCTGTTTGTGTCGGCATGTTACTAGCTGAACACGTAGGCTACGCCCTACGCTTTGTTTAATAGCTTCTTTATAAAATAAATGTTGAAATACATTGACATTGTTTTGTAATAAAACACCCTACATATTTTTGCTATTATACATTGTCCTCTAAAGTACGGTCTATTTTTATCTGGTAACATTTCTTTAATTGGTGGTTTAAGTGGAAATTTAAGTTTTTAAATAGAAGAAAGCGTAGTTCAAGAAATTAAATATTAAAGGGTGTGGAGAATAACATAGCCAACTATATTTTAATAGACAGAATACTCATCAGGTGAATGAGTGAAAACATTATATTTATATAACAATTTTCAGAGTTGCATGCCAGGTAATGAAATATCGGAGTCTGGGTGAAGTAGTGCGGGAACGCGTTGCCACTTGAGGTCACAGCGAAATGTGGCCGATCGGCTGGGGCGACCGCATTTCGCTTAGTTAAGTTTAGGGTGCATGTTGCATGAATGTTTAGTGTGTAAGGGACGCCCATACCCCCCCTGAAGTAATGCGAAAGTGGTTCGGGGGGGGGGGG
>JABXWE010010623.1:0-17002 GCA_014611495.1 Limonius californicus | reverse complement strand
ATAATTGTGTGGTGCATACCATGGATACTTCTTAGTGTCATTAATAATTGTGTGGGTCGTACCATGGATAACATTTATTGTTATTAATAATTGTGTGGGGCCATACCATGAATACCAATTATTGTTATTAATAATTGTGTGGATCATACCATGAATACTATTTAGTATTATTAATAACTGTGTGGGTCATACCATGGATACCATTTAGTGTTATTAATAATTGTGTGGGTCGTACCATGGATGACATTTAGTGTTATTAATAATTGTGTGGGTCGTACCATGGATGACATTTATTGTGTCATACCATGGATACCACTTAGTATTATTAATAATAGTGTGGGTCGTGCCAGGGATGATATTTATTGTTATTAATAATTGTGCGGGTCATACCATGGATACCATTTATTATTATTAATAATTGTGTGGTGCATACCATGGATACTATTTAGTGTTATTAATAATTGTGTGGGTCGTACCATGGATACCATTTATTGTTATTAATAATTGGAAATTAGACCAAAAATTCTATCATCCACGTTTGGGAAATTAAAGCAGGATAAAACTGAAATAAAAAATAATTTCAATTTCAATTTCTTCAATTATTTTGGAAATACACAGGAGACCCACTTTATTGCAGAGCGGTTTAATGACTCATAGTAGGCAAAACACATTACTTTTCAAAGGTGTGAATGATTATCAACAGTTTTAAGCCCCTCTTCTGGGCTTGCACTGGACTTCCCTAGTGCTCTTTTTTTAGTAATTGCCTTACGTATTGTGTAAAATGTGTAGAGGTCTATTTTACATCACCAAAAGCTTATCTTTTTCAAAATTGTTCATTTCGGTATTATGAGCATGGAATTAACAAGCAGTTGATGAAATTTGTTGAGAAATATTTAGCTCTTGGAACGTGCACCCGCAGTTCAAGCGCTACATTTAATTTGACTGTGCATTTTAATTAGAAATACAGAAGCACAGAAAATCTGTTCATTGCAATTAGTGGTAGCGAATGATAATAAATGCTCTCTGTTTCGTGATCAGTGGTTTGACACAAATCAATCTAAGGGCAGTTGTAGAAAACAAATTTTAAAGAACTATGACGTAAAATTTTATCAACTATTTTCTTTGCTAACCGTTGAGCTCTGTAGTTTTTATATCCTCATTAAATGAATCCTTAATATATTGTTTAACGTAAATGAGTATTTTTTTACATACAACTCGCAACTTAAAGAAACTTTGAAATTCCTGCGATTTCCTTATAAGATATCGAAAATCTCAGTGGGTCCGTGGACCCCACATATTGGTAACCGCTGCTAAACATAGTTTAAAAAAATTATAAATTAAATGAATAATTTGCTGTGCAATCTTTTAAATGCACCATATGATGGAGCTATTCGTACTGAGTAACTTTGAGTGTACAATGGACATTCGCCTAAAATACGGATCCTTTTTTTCAGAATTATAGTTCGCTTGAAAAGGGGGTGGAAAAAATTAGGCAACCAAACATACATCTACAGCAGTTTGCTAGATGCTCCTTTGTAATTTTAATAAATAATTATTTAAGCCAGCCCTGACTTAAGTAAATGTCAAAGAAATAAAACACTTTGCTGCTTTGTCTAGTTTATATATCATGAACCTATTTGCAACTTTAGAATATGGACGGTGAATATATAACGAGCTACATATCCTTAATAACCAACATAACCTGTAATATAAAAAACTACAAAATAACTTCAACTGAATAACTGCTTCTTGAATTAGTATTTATTAAAAACAAAAGTTATAATCTAGGTAACTAAGACATCTGTATGATTGGTTGCCTAATTTTTTCCACTCCAGTTTCAAACGAACTATAGAATATTATATTAGTTTTTACTATATGTCTGTACATATAACAACAAAAATTAAAATAGGAAACTTAAATGGGTGTATTTTTTTTCAATTCCAAATCCACATAAAAAATTTTACATATATTAAATATTATATCTTCTAGACCCAAATTTTAAAAGAAAAATTACTAATGAAGTGCAATGTGTGTTGCCTACGCTGTATTATTAAAAGGTTACGAAACAAAATTGACATAATTTAAAGCGATATCATAGATATTTACAAACAATAAGCAACTGATTTTTTGCTAAACATTTTTCTTGGTAATTTGTTATTTCTTCGGTGGCTTTCTATTACTATTACAGCATTGGAAATGTTTTTAGCTTACCTTACATGTCTATATTTTATATAGCTTCTACTTTACGATCTGATTCATAATTTAATTATTGTATTTTCAAATTTTTCAATTTTCTAATGTCCTTAAATACATTTCTTGATACCTTTACAATTCATTGTAATTTTATTTATTTTTTCCATTATATTTTATGATAATCTCTGCAGATTGTTGCAAATTGCTTAATATTTCTAATTGATCTTTGTTTTTTAAATCTGTTTCTTATTTCTGTGGTACCTTTGTTATTTTTCCAATTTCTTACTTTCACAGCGTGGGTATATTCCAAAATTACGCGAATTTTCCAAAGTGTAAGTTTCAGTATTTCCAGCAATTCCATACAAATGTTGCTGTTTAATTGCGATTTCAGCGTAGAGTTAGAATTGCTGTTATAATGCTTTTCAGTAAGAGCATTTCTAAGGTTTTTAGAAGTTTTCTTGCCACACAAATTTCTCTTCCCGGAAAGTCTAAAATACATAAATTACTCTGCTTCATCCAGCTTCTAAATAGTCTAAGGAAGTGTGACGAGGCCTCTTGTTTTAAGAATCGACGTTAAATCCCTGTAAAGACCGCACGTCCCGTGTCGGTACTGGGCTCCAACTCGCTCCTTTACAGGATTGACTTCTTACCCTGTACTTTCTGGTGTATCTGCATGAGGAGGAATTTTTGCTGAGTTACTTTACACCCTACACGTACATAAAACCCACAGAAATAAAATCAAATTAATTTCAGAATGGCATTTGATTTATTTTTTAAAATTTGAAACAGTAGGTACTCAAAGTTTGGTTAATTGCGCTAGATTTAAAACCTAATAAAATTCTAGCTACATTACCTCACAAGCTACTTTGTTAGTAGCTAACTTTATTATTACAGTAGCTATTTTTCACACAAGTTTAATTCATGCTGAAACATTATTTTTTCATAGAAATACCACTAAGGTTAACCAATTTATTCACTTTCGTCCTTGATTTAACAACTCTCGTGTAGGGTGTTTAGAAGGTGGTTTTGAAGAAACCTCATGGTATTAATACTACCATCACAGAATTATCAGCTTTACATGCTAGATTTCCTTTTCCTGCCTTAAGCAGACTTTATACAGCCTTTCCTTGGATTACTACAGTCATTCCTAAGTATCTAGTGCTGGAAGCAAACAACGGTAGGGTGTTTAAAAGGTGGTTTTGAAGAAACCTCATGGTATTAATACTACCATCACAGAATTATTCGCTTGACATGCTATATTTCCTTTCCCGGCCCTAAGCAGGCTTTTTGCAAGATTTCTTTGAATTACTTAAGTCATTCCTAAGTATTTGAAAATGGAAGCAAACAACGGTAGGGTATTTTGAAGAAATCTTATGGTATTGATACTACCATCACAAAATTATCAGCTTCACATTTCTTTTTCCTGTCCTAAGCAAACTTCATCCAAGTTTCCTCTGGATTACTTAAGTCATTTACAGAATTAGATACAGAATAATTTGCTACGTTAGCAAGGTGTGGTAAATGCATTTGAAGATACCAATACAGGATGAATAGGATTATATATATACATATATTATTTATAGAGCCGCTGGGCTTTCTCTTGCCTTTGTTATTGGCGGTTATATTCCCTTTCCGGGAATATTCTAAGCCTAAGCTGTTTCTAATTATAAGGCTTTGCATTTTTTTTAAATTGGATGTCTACGTATAGCTCTGAATAGATTTGCTAACTTTGGTAATTTGTTAAGCTGGCTTTGTATAAGGTATATTCCTAAAAGTTATAATTTTTTATATGAACGAAACATACAGTTTACCATTCATTTTTGTTTCTTCCAGCCTAGACCTTTTGAATTTGAATCCCAAAGTATGTCTACTTGAAAGTATGGAAAACGAAACCAATGATCTCTGCCCGTATCACATTTAGCATTAATTTAAAATTATAAGTGGCTAGCGAACTTGACCTTGAGAAAACAATGCAAAGCTAAATATTTGAAATTTCGTTAGTGAATGTTTTTAAATATCTGCTTAAGTGATCCTTTAACTTAACAACAATTTACGCGCGAGGTTGCTTTAGCCGTTTGAAATTTCAGTGGAAACAATGATGAACTGCTTGTCCTCGTGTTTAATTGTTGTTTTTCAACAATAATTTTCAGTACCAACCGGTTATGTTAAAACTTTCATATATGGGTCAATATGAGGCACAATTAAATTACTCATTCACAATATGGTTGTCATCAGACAACAGCGGATTCATTGACCACGTGCTGGAATTTAAATTGGGCTATTATTAAATATTTGGTAATGTATTTGAACGAATGACTTAACAGAGTGGTGGATTTTATTAAATTAAGTAACATTAGCCTTTCTATTAGTCATGGTAGTTGTGGACAGCTGCTTCCACTGGTAATTTATAAATAGAGGCTGAATTGTCAATAGCAAAAAAAATGTTATTAGAAACCCAGTTTAAAAAACATTCTGAAATAAGTTCTGGTGGTATTAGGACAAAACCTTATCCTCAAAGTAAATTTATGAAAATAGCGTGTTAAACCTCTCCTTAAAACAAACGAATGAAACTCGCACATTGGCGTTAAAGTTGACAAGGACTTGATTATAATGTGGAATCTCATCTTGCACATTTGCATATCATAAACGGAGCGTCTGCAGTTCCCGTAGAGTGTGCTAAACAAGGGGAGAGGCAAAGAAGACGCAGTCGCTAACTTTTACTCTATTTTGGAAATTTGTTTTTCAAACAAAATGTTCGAGACACTTTCAGAATGTTAAATGCGCCTCATAGGTCACCCCTAATGTAAGCTGTCGGGGGTTTTGCTCGGGGACTTCTAAAGACCCACACTTATGCAACGAATGCTGACAAATTACCGGGAAAAATTATTGTCGAACATTTTCTCCTTCATGAACGTATTTTTGAACTATCATTTATTATTCTCAATATGGACGAATCTGAATCACTTTTATATTAAGCTGAAAGTAAAAAAATAGAAACTTATGATGTGGAAGATAAAATAAACAAACTGTTTAATCATTTTATTGGAAACATATTTCTTGTTTTCTCTATTCGATATAACTCCATCATTGTGTCACTAATTTATTATCACACCAGTTATGTACAATTAACAAACTTTCTTTTGGTTCTGCAATATAATGGACTGCCTACCTTTCTCTCTCTCTCTCTCTTGGTCTCTCTCTCGCTCTCTCTCTCTCTCTCTCTCGCTCTCTCTCACTCTCTCTCTCTCTCTTTCTCACTCCGTCGTAATATCTCTCTTACTTCCTTTCAGTCTCCTGCCTCAGTCTTCTCTGTTAGTCACTCTCAATATTTTCCTCGCTTATACCCTTCCAATCTCCTGCCTTATTCCTTTTCAGTTTTCCCTTGCCTCACTCCTCTCAATATTCTCTCTCGTTCACTCTCAATATCATCCTTACTTACTCTCGATCTCCTTATTTCTCTATCTCTCTCAATTTCCTCCCTCGTCCTTCAGAATCTTCTTACACGCTCTTTCTCAATCTACTTCTCCTTCATTTCCTTTCCACGTTCTCCATCGGTCTCTTCCTCCCCCAGACGGTTTCCTCACTCTTGTCCTCTCACAGTCTCCGTCTTCCTCTCCCAATACCTTTGCAAACTCTACACGTGAAAACTGGTACATATTTATAAAATTTCGTTAGTGACCAGACACCTATTGCTACAAAATGATTGTAAACTGCAGTTCCTTGTATTCGATTCTACACGCTCTTCCTCAATCTACTGCGTCTCCATTTCCTTCTAACCTTCTGCCTCGGTCTCTTCCTGCCCCAGTCGGTTCCCTCACTCTTGTCCTCTCACAGTCTCCTCCTTCCTCTCCCAATACCTTTGCAAACTCTACACGTGAAAGCTGGTACATATTTATAAAATTTCATTAGTGACCAGACATCTATTGCTACAAAATTATTCTAAACTGCAGTTGCTTGTATTTGATTCTACACGCTCTTTCTCAATCTACTGCTCCTCCATTTCCTTTCGACCTTCGCCCTCGGTCTCTTCCTCCTCCAGTCGGTTCCCTGCAAACTCTACACGCGAAAGCTGGTACATATAAAATTTCATTAGTCACCAGACATCTATTGCTACTAAATTATTGTAAACTGCAGTTCCTTGTATTCGATTCTACACGCTCTTTCTCAATCTACTGCTCCTCCATTTCCTTCCAACCTTCTGCCTCGGTCTCTTCCTCCCCCAGTCGGTTCCCTCACTCTTGTCCTCTCGCAGTCTCCGCCTTCCTCTTCCAATACCTTTGCAAACTCTATACACGAAAGCTGGTACATATTTATAAAATTGCATTAGTCACCAGACATCTATTGCTACTAAATTATTATAAACTGCAGTTCCTTGTATTCGATTCTACACGCTCTTTCTCAATCTACTGCTCCTCCATTTCCTTTCAACCTTCTCCCTCGGTCTCTTGCTCTCCCAGTCAGCTCCCTCACTCTTGTCCTCTCGCAGTCTCCGCCTTCCTCTCCCAATACCTTTGCAAACTGTACACGCGAAAGCTGGTACATATTTATAAAATTTCATTAGCCACTAGACATCTATTGCTACAAAATTATTGTAAACTGCAGTTCCTTGAATTCGATTCTACACGCTCTTTCTCAATCTACTGCTCCTCCATTTCCTTTTAACCTTTTCCCTTGGTCTCTTCCTCCTCCAGTCGGTTCCCTCACTCTTGTTCTCTCACAGTCTCCTCCTTCCTCTCCCAATACCTTTGCACCCTACTACGCGAAAGTTGTTACATATTTATAAAATTTCCTCTTTCTCAATCTACTGCTCCTCCATTTCCTTTCAACCTTCTCCCTCGGTCCCTTCCTCCGCCAGTCGGCTCCCTCATTCTTGTCCTCTAACAGTCTCCTCCTTCCTCTCCCAATACCTTTGCACCCTACTACGCGAAAGCTGCTACATATTTATAAAATTTCCTCTTTCTCAATCTACTGCTCCTCCATTTCCTTTCAACCTTCTCCCTCGGTCCCTTCCTCCGCCAGTCGGCTCCCTCATTCTTGTCCTCTAACAGTCTCCTCCTTCCTCTCTCAATACCTTTGCACCCTACTACGCGAAAGCTGCTACATATTTATAAAATTTCCTCTTTCTCAATCTACTGCTCCTCCATTTTGTTTCAACCTTCTCCATCGGTCCCTTCCTCCGTCAGTCGTTTCCCTCACTTTTGTTCCCCCACAGTCTCCTCCTCCCTCTCCTACTACCTTTGCACCCACTACAAGAAAGCTGCTACATATTTTTCCATTTTCTTTAGTGATCAGACAACTATTGCTACAAAATTGGTTTAAACTGTAGGCCCATATATTCAATTTTGCTAATGAAAAATATATATTATACAGGGAGCCGTTAAAAAGAGGAGGCTTAGTTTAGTTTTTAATCGCTGGCGTTACGGGAAAGTCTTGTTAGGAGTTTCGATAGTGGTTTCAGCGCATTTCGTACTGCGGAAAACTCCTTTTGAAACCCTCTTCAGTAGCTTCTACAATTCCGCCTGATCGTTGCTCTCGCAATTTAACAATTTTGGGGAATAGATTAGCATGTATGAGAGACCCTCGTAATATTATCCTCTGCCTAAATTGCCACACAAATAATCGGGTGTGAGCAGATTCATTATCGTGAAGCAGGAACCCAATCATCCTCCAACACTTCAGCACCTTGATATACAAGTCGGAATTTGTCCTAAAAGTTCTCCCGCACTTCTTAGACATTTTAGTCAGTTCTGCTGGTTGAAGGACGACGAGAACATAGGGAATCTTGGAACTATATATTCCAGGTGCACAGACCACTCAAATGTCTGTCATTACCAAACGCATATGTAAGCATTCCATGGTTTCAGTTTTATTTATAAATGCGCGATGCAGAACTTTATCGATTCTTACGTTTCAGAAATCATAGCAAATTACTGTTACTGCCGTAAGAAAACGCTTGTAAATACAAAATGTATATTGCTATATACCGGTCCCTTTTGGTAAATTGTACTAGTGATTTGCAACTTGTAAATCAAAGTTCTCACACCTTACTAAAATACCTCGGCTTTTACTTCTTATCTCAGGGTTTCGAATTTTTGTAGTGGACCTCGTATGTACCGTTCTGAATATAATCATGCTCTCCTAAGACTAAATTACCGTGGGCATTGTGGAAGATCATGAAGAAGTTTTATTTTCCTTCTTGGAATGCGCTTTTTTTGGAATATAGTTAAAGTTAATGATTTACCAAACATTTTCTCGTAAAATTCTTATGTTATCATTCCTGCAACATGACATTCGAAAAGCAACAACTATGAGCAAGTGTACAATGCTAACACTTAATTTACGGAGAAAATTTAAAAGAAATATCCACTGAACGGTTAAAGTGCTAAAGTTAGCAAGTTAAGAAGGGTGCAAGCACAACCAAGCTTGCAAGACCGGAGAGGAGGATTATGTTATCAAGTTGATATCACACTGATATGAAGTTATGGCTAGGATGCGGTTAGATTCACTGATGTGAATGTACCAAACCGATACACATCGATATCAACAGCGCTCTAAATATGATTGCCTCCTGAAATTGTAATGGATAACGAAACATTTAATGCAAAAAAATTGATATTCATATTTAAATTTTTCAGCTGTGTATTTTTTAGATTTAAAGTTTAACCTCATTTATATTTACACATTTGTCATTTAAGAATGCCAACCTGTTCATATTACTTAAAAATTAATTTAAATTATGTTGTAAACGTTGCTGTATCCTAAGACTAAATTACCGTGGGCATTGTGGAAGATCATGAAGAAGTTTTATTTTCCTTCTTGGAATGCGCTTTTTTTGGAATATAGTTAAAGTTAATAATTTACCAAACATTTTCTCGTAAAATTCTTATGTTATCATCCCTGCAACATGACATTCGAAAAGCAACAACTATGAGCAAGTGTACAATGCTAACACTTAATTTACGGAGAAAATTTAAAAGAAATATCCACTGAACGGTTAAAGTGCTAAAGTTAGCAAGTTAAGAAGGGTGCAAGCACAACCAAGCTTGCAAGACCGGAGAGGAGGATTATGTTATCAAGTTGATATCACACTGATATGAAGTTATGGCTAGGATGCGGTTAGATTCACTGATGTGAATGTACCAAACCGATACACATCGATATCAACAGCGCTCTAAATATGATTGCCTCCTGAAATTGTAATGGATAACGAAACATTTAATGCAAAAAAATTGATATTCATATTTAAATTTTTCAGCTGTGTATTTTTTAGATTTAAAATTTCACCTCATTTATATTTACACATTTGTAATTTAAGAATACCAAACTGTTCATATAACTTGAAATATAATTTAAATTATGTTGTAAACGTTGCTGTATCATTATCTTTTAGTTTGTAGGATTTGATCCGAAAATTATAAATTATAAAGGGCTTAATATTTACACTAATATTAAAATTGCTACAGTACTGGCGCCATTTAATAATTATTTTTTTGTTTCAGAATGACGCAGATTTAGTATTTGAAAATATAGAAGAATCAAAAATTAGTCCAGAAAATGCACATACGATAGAACGAAGAGATACGTCTCATGAAGCGAACGAATTAAATTCCAAATCTAGTCACCCCGAAGAAGAGGACCATTGGTTAACAACTGCTGTCAAAAGGTTCAAAAGACAGTTTGACATTAGCAATTGGTTTGCCAACAAGGACGATTCTAGGGAGAAACGGGATTCTGGGGAACAAGGCCAGGGTCAAAGAGGACAGCAGACAGATAATGTAAGCGTTCTGATTGCGATAATAACAAAATAGTAATGAATATTTATTATTAGGATGATTACAACGATCTGGATGATGATGATGAGGGGGTTGTGGAGCAGCTTGTTCCTGAATCACACAAGCAACCTGATATTTCTGGACTTCTCCGACCTGATCAACAGTAAGTTGATTAATGAGATTTTTTTAAATGAGTATTATTTCAAATTTATTACTTTTTTCTATAATAAAGGTAATTAGTAATCAATATACAAGGTTTTTCGAAAAGATGAGACGCTGTTTAGGTATAGCTTCAGCATACATCAACGTTTCAGTTATTTGCGATTAGGCTGCACCACATATAAAAAAGTAGTGTGAAAAAATGTAATGTTTAATTTTTATCATACAACATGTGTTATAACAAACGTTTGACATACGCTTAGAATAAAACATAAATTTTAAAACTAAACCAGCAACAACTTTTTGTACGTTAACAGTTAATTAAACGATGAAAAGAAAATGAAGTAAGATAATAAATCTTAAGTTTATTTCTAGTTTTTCCTACAATTCAAACACAAATTGCCGGATAAATTGAATTTACCATAAATATTTCGACTGCAAACATAACTATAACATAAAACTGGATGTCAATAATATATCGGTGTCGCTTCTTCTTCTAGTGCCGTATCGTGTGATGTTAGCGACCATTATAGCAAAGCTCTATCTGTCTTGGGTGGTATGGAAGATTGTATGTGTATTGTGGTTGATCAATTCTTTGATGTTTCTTCCTTGTCCTTGTTTTCCTACTACTTTGCCTTCTAAGGCTACTCCTAGCATATCATATCTATTGTGTTTAATAATATGACCGAAGTACTGTGTTTTACGTTTCTTAACTAATTGCGCTAGCTGGGGTCGTGTGTCTATCCTATTAAGTATTTCTTCATTTGTCATTTGAGAGGTCCATGGGATTCGTAGAATTCTTCAATTTAATCATAGTTCGAATGCCTGCACTCGTTGTTCAGTGTCCTTTTTTATTGTCCAGGTTTCACAACCGTATAATAGTGTGGACCATATATAACATTTTAATACTCGCACTCTCAAATCTATTGATAGCTTCAAATTGCACAAAACATTCTTCATTTTAAAGAAGTTTGCTCTAACAATTTCAATTCTTCTTTTAACTTCTTGAAAGTTATCAATTGTGATGTTTATGTTTCGTCCCAGATATGTACAGCTGTCCACGTTCTCGATTGTCTTGCCGTTAAGTTCTAGAGTGGTGTTTAAATTACCTATTTTACTAAATAGCACACTTTTTGTTTTATTAATGTTTATGCTTGCCATGTTATTACTTTCTATGTTCAGTCTATTCATTAAAATTTGCAAATCCATTTCGTTGCCAGCCAGGATTATGGTATTATCCGCATACCTTATATTATTAAAAATAGTTCCGTTTATATTAATTCCCTCAGGTCGGTCCTCTAATACTATTAGTACGACACATTTAGAATATACGTTGAAAAGTAAAGGAGATAGTACACATCCTTGGTGAACACCCCTTGCAATCTCCATTTCTTCCGTTACTTCGTCTTCTACTCGTACTGTGGCTTTCTGATTCCAATACAAGTTTCTGATTATATTTAGATCTTTTCCATCTGGACCAACTTTTTGAAGTTGTATTAACTTTTCATGTTGGACTTTATCAAACGCCTTCTCATCATAGTCTACATAGCAAGCATATACTTCTTTGCGAACTTCTAGGCACCGTTCCAATATTACCACCATAGCAAACATGGCTCTTGTCCCTAAGCATTGTCGGAATCCGAATTGAGAATTACTTAGATAATCTTCGCATTTACCTTGAATTCTATAGTATGTAATTCGCAGGAATACTTTTGCTGTGTGTGAGATTAAACTGGTGGTTCTGAAATCTTCACATCTTTGTGCTTTAGGTTTTTTAGGTATCGCTATAAAAGTTGATCGTAACCATTCTTTTGGGATAATACCGCACGTGTATTTACATTTGTTAGCTTGTCTATTGCGATGTGTCCCATATATTTTAGATATTCCACCGGTATGTCGTCCTCTCCTGCGTCTTTGCCAATTTTTGTCATTTTACTTGCATGTAGAACTTCAGCTTTAAGAATGTATGGGTCTTGTGAATTTATCCTTGGATGTTTATCGTTTAGATGGTCCCTTCGTTTGTTCATAAGTTGTATTCTGTTTCACTTCTTTTTTCCTGTATTTTTTCCCTATAATTTCTTCACCTACTTTAATTAGGCTTTCCTTTTAGTCTTTCCGTATGTTCTGGATACGGTCTTCCATTTTATCATTTTGATTTTCTACGTGTACCTCCAGTGCATTTAGGTGGCTTAGTTCTTCTTCTATTGCTTCCGTGAATTTGACTTGTATTTCATTGTCTCTTAGTTTTTCTGAACCAATATCTGCTCCTGGGTAGGTTTTGGCACTCCGGATACTGTTTTTAAATCTTTTGTGTATGAGGATATAGTCTATCTGATTTCTAACGATTCTTTCTTGGTTATGTTACGGCGACGTCCATGTGTAAAGTCTCCGATTGGGCAGTTTAAACCAGGTGTTGAGTACAACCAAATCATTATCTTGACAAAATTCCAATAGTCTTGATCCACGATCATTTCTTATTCCCAAACGATAATTTGTTGTTTCTATTGTCTTCGCCTGAGTAATAGAACGTGTATCCTTTTATGGTTTGACACACTCCATTATTTAGCCATTTCACGCCACTAATTCCTACTTTATTCATTTTTGTCATCTCTTCAACGATGTTTGTAAGTTTTCCGGCCTTTAATAGGCTTCTCACATTCCAAGATGCTATCGCTATCAGTTAATATTGTTATTCATAACAATTCTTACATTACTGCTAAAACTTTATTTTTTTTTATTAATGTGCCTTAAATTATTTGTTTTATTTTCTACGAATAAAAATATTTTTTACTACACTAGCATATACTAAAGATACCGTCGATCAAGCAAAAAGTAGGTTAGAACAGCCTGTGATTGTTTTGCCGTTTTTTTAATAAAAACCGAGTTCAGTTTGATGAGCTTGCCAACTTCGTCTTACCTCAAGTGAGATAATTATTTTCCACTTTATATTAGCCGGAAATATTTACTTATAATATTCTATTGAACAATTAAGAATAGCCTCCGATGAGGTCGTGCTGGTTATTTGTAACTCTTATGTATGCCGATTCGTATTTTTATTTAAAAAAACATCACACTAACGCAAAACTATAAAAATATACAGTGATACATTAAAAAATTGTTAAATAATCTGTTCTGTTCTGTTTTACAAGGAAAAATTACATTTTGACATTGAACTCGAAATTTCGATTTTAATTGTATAAGAAGTGTTAAATTACAGTCGACCTATAGATGTAACAAAGGACTCTCAAAAAGAACGTTATATAAAAATTCTTAAGTCTTAAGTTGTCAAAACTCCAGAATTTAAAAATGTATGCTTGTCAGTAGGGACAGGACATACATTATTACTTAAACAGAAATAGTAATTTTTTGCTATAAGGTACTCCCTCTTTCCCTATCTCTCTCTGAGTTGTCTCTAGTCGAGGTTGGCGATCATCATAGGGTATTTGGCTCTACGTGCTGCGTTCTGAATTAGCGTTGCCCAGTTCTGTGATGTCCATTCTCTTAAGTTTCGAAGCCATGATTTCTTTCTTCTTCCAACACCTCTTCTTCCTTCTATCATTCCTTCTATTATAGTCTGTAAAGCGTTATATTCTCGGTGTCTCATCATGTGGCCGAAGTATTTTGTTCTTCTGTTTATAATTATTTTCATAAGTTCGGGTTGTGAGCCAATTTTGCTGATAACTGCTTCACTTGTTACTCTTTGAATCCATGAAATCCTTAATATCCTCAAATTAATCCACATTTCAAATGTCTGTATTTTCCGAATTGCACCTTGTTTTATGGTCCACGTCTCACATCCATAAAGAAATGTAGACCATATGCAAAATTTTAAAAATCTTAATCGCAGCGGCAATGAGATTTTTAAATTATAAGGTACACCTAAGGTTTTTTGTTTGAAAAATGTTTCTCACTTGTTTAAACCAGAAAACACCGCTTCAGGTACATTTTCGTTAAATGCTCACCGAATCATGGAAAATGCAGTTAATACGTCATCTTCTGCAGAAACGAAAACCACACTATTGCTTTCTTTGTCTTCGTTTTATTGGAGTTCTGTTTCTTCAGTTTTTTCTCTTCTTCTATTTGTTGGCTAGGAATTTCCTGTTGGTCAAGGCCTTAAGGTTCTTTTGCGGATGTTGGTATCCAGCTCTGTACCCATCTCGTGGGATAACGTCCTGGCGTCTTAGACATTATACATAACAGATTTGAGCTAGCCTTCTATCATCTATTCAGTTAATATGATATTTCAGTTTCTTCTCGAAAATCTTTATTTCTAACTCATTCAATAATATCCTGGATATTAATTGGCAGGTTGTCTTGCAGTTCAATTTCATGGTAAATCTTGACTTTCTTCTTCTTTTGGTGCCTTATTCTCTGCGAACGTTGGCAATTAACATGGATATTCGTATTCTATCAGCTGTCTGTCTAAATAAGTGTACAGATGTCATCCCAAACCACTGGCGTAGGATTTGCAGCCACGAGTTCCTTCTTCTTCCTGGTCCCTTTCTACCGTCGACCTTTCCCTGTAGAATATGTTGTAATAGTGGATACATATTGTTTCTCATAATATGAGAACGATATTGTCTTCTGCTTTCTATTCTGGAGTATAATTTTCAGTGAAACCCGCTCTTGAAAAACATATTTACAGTTGTTGATGATGTAATATTATTTGTCCACACTTTTGGTAGTTCGGCGATATTAATCTGACCAACGGTTGATTATCTTCAACTGTTTTAATGGTATTAAGTAGAATTCTGTTCTGTTAATGAATTTCCATATTTTTTATTACATCTTGATTCACTAGTTGTAACTTTTACGTCATATCTGGTGGAAAAAATACAAGTTTATCATTTTTAAAATAACCGCCTTTGTTGATTTCATCTAAAAGCTAAACCTGTCCACATACACTTAAATAATTTCTGATTCGTTTTACCATTTGATGATTTTACTGATACATTTGATGATACGAGTACACTACGCAAGAATGCAAATGCAATTGCAAACTAAATTTGTTAAATTGAATGTACAAGTTTAAATCCAAATCTACGTGCATTCATTAATGACTAGCCAGCCCACAAAGGGTTGGAAATCCCCTATGCCGGTGGTAAAGTAAGTTTCAAATTCCGAAGGCGCAATACACCTGATGGGAAAAATAGCATGTTTTTAAAGCTAGAAAGTATTCGTTAAATAGAAATTGGAAGTTCGAGATGGGGACGTTGGACTGTAATTATTTTTCGATGTATTTCCACACTTTAGATTTAGAAATAGTGATAATACTGTAAAAATTAATAACATTCGGTTTCGCCCGCTGCAGTTTTCCCAGAATAAAAATAATCATATTTTTCTTCTTTAATAATACGGAAAAAAAGGCCAACTATGACCGTGGCTCCCATCTTCTTCCAGAATACAGTTTAATACTTATTTTACATATCTCCATAGCTTATTTATTGTATTTTAAAGTCATTAAACAAATCGTTGAGCATGACCACGCGTTCAGCTACTTCATAGAATTTAAACTTAAAGCAAAACAATAATAAGACACCGACTATTACAGATACTAAAGGCGATATAATTGATGTTTAACAGTGAGGGCTGTCTAAGTAGTGGCAGGCTAACAAACAGTATAGCCAACTTTAAAATATTTTTCACGCCCTTCTCTAATATGTATATGCTTTTTTCTGATGCTACTGTATTATTTATGTGCGACCCTCTTCAAATATAGGGTAGATGTACTCAATTCTAGGGTAACTAACGTCAAATTATCAATTCGAAAATCATAATTAATTTTTTAGTTTGTGCACAAGTAATCAAAACTTTTTGTTTATAAATTTCAGAACAGATGATGAAGATGATTTTGGTGACATATCTGGAGAGGGATCTGGGTTAATTGGCCGACCGCCCGTTATACCTGGTCAACCTCGTAAGTTTAGTACAAGAGAAAAATGGAATTCTAGTAATGTAACAATGTTTTTTCAGTTTACTATCGTATTACCATAACAGTCATCGAACCATTCATTGAAGCATTCAATGATCGCACTAGTCCGGAATTCAGAGAACTAGCAGACAAGCTTGTAAGGGGTGTGGATGAACTTTATGAACAAATAGAAGGCCGACAATCCGCTACAGTTATCAAAATTGAGTACGTTTTATTTTTCTAATATTTATGGTTGCAGGGGAAGTCCCTTTCTATTAATATATGATTCAGTTTTTTCATAATAATTGCTGCTATAGTTTTATATATTTTTATTTGTTTGTGATAGCAATTTAATAAATATGTTTTAGAAAACGTGAAGCAGACATCTTTTCAAGCAAAGTAACCATGGATTTGGGTACAATTGATAATTACGATCACGGCAGGATAAGAAACCATTTGTATTCACACATACGTAATTACCACACCCTTGGTGGCTACCAGGTTTCTGATGAAGATTTCACATTTAGGGAATTTGAAGGTATGAAAACGGTACTGCATAGGTTTAATGCAAAGAATTCTAATCATATCAGTTTCTTTTTTATATTTTAAGTTGTTGGCCTGTGTTGACTTCTAATTTTTTTTTATTATTATTTTTTCTCCAATTATGTTTTCCGTCATCTTGCAAAAATTAGGCGGCAGTAGGCCTTTCCCTATTTGTCAGCCTGATGAGCTCCCTTGCCACAGTGGTGAGTGTGTTCCGGCATCAGCTCGTTGCAATGGTAGATACGAATGTGAAGATCAATCAGATGAAAGGGGTTGTGGTATGTTTTATATTTATTTTGTGGTTATTTTTAATCTGTTCATTCTTTGGAAATATTTATTTGGTTTACATTATGTTATTATAAAAATATTTTATTAGGAAAATGTAGAACTGTTGGGTTGGTAGTAGGGGGTGTTGAAAACTCT
>JABXWE010010622.1:0-16383 GCA_014611495.1 Limonius californicus | reverse complement strand
TAACTAAGTAAGTTAATCAGTTACTCGGCAAAAAAGTAACTAAGTAAGTTACTAAGTTACAGAATTATAAAAGTAACTTCAATAAGTTACTAAGTTACCACAAAGTAACTCGTTATTTTTAAGTTACCTTTTTTTACTTGACGCTACTAATGTACAGGGTGTCTCATTTTTGATGTTTTTGCATGGTATCTCGGAAACCATGACAGATATCAAAAAACTAACTAAGCAGTCTCGGGCTCTTTTTTTGAGAAAATAACAATAGCGCAAACAGATCTTTGCTATGGCGATCGGTTAGGGAGCAACAGGGTGATTGTTAAAATTTGGCTATTTTTAAAATTGTTTTTATCTCGGTTATTATTAGGTGAGCAGAATAATTTTAAATTAGTCTTTTACATAATTTTTCCTGCAGAATCCATTGACGTCCTCACTTGTTTACTATGGGTTACAGGAACGGAGCAACGGAATACATTTGTGTTTTTTTAAATGGAACACCCTGTATATTTTTGCGTAATTATTTTAGTCTTCAAATTTTCTTTACGAATATATAATATACTCTATATATAATCTTTATAATTAAGCTGGAAAATGGTATTTTATTAACATTAAGTTTCAATTATTAATTAAGAGGCCTAGCATGCAAATGACAAAGGATGAAATATATGAGGAAAATTTAAATGCAAGAACTTACTTGAAAATTCTGGAAACACATATCTTTCCTTTTATGGAAAATCTTCCTTTGAGGGAAAGGCAAAAACTATACTTTCAGCAAGATGGGGCACCATCTCACGATGGCAGAATTATTGCAGAATGCCTGAATATAAACTTTGGACTGCAGTGGATTGTAAACATTGGGCCACACAGGTGGCCTGCCCGGTCAGCTGATATGACATTAGATTACTTTTTCTGGGGATTTGTGAAAAATATATTATATTTAAATAGAAATAATACACCAGAAGCACTGCATGAAAATTTTGAAGCGGCCATTGCAACTGTAACAAGGTTCACATCCGCAACGCAATTAACAGCGTGAGAAAACGGTATCAACTATGTATAAATAATAATGGACTGCAATTTGAACATTTAATGTAGTTTCATTTAATCTATTTGTTACCATTTTGAACGTTAATGTTAATAAAATATCATTTTTCAGCTTAATTATAATGAATATATATAGAGTATATTATATATTCGTAAAGAAAATTTGAAGACTAAAATAATTACGCAAAAATATACAGGGTGTTCCATTTAAAAAAACACAAATTTATTCCGTTGCTCCGTTCCTGTAACCCATAGTAAACAAGTGAGGACTTCAATGGATTCTGCAGGAAAAACTATGTAAAAGACTAATTTAAAATTATTCTGCAGACCTAATAATAACCGAGATAAAAACAATTTTAAAAATAGCCAAATTTTAACAATCACCCTGTAGCTCCCTAACCGATCGCCATAGCAAAGATCTGTTTGCGCTATTGTTATTTTCTCAAAAAAAGAGCCCGAGACTGCTTAGTTAGTTTTTTGATATCTGTCATGGTTTCTGAGATACCTTGCAAAAACATCAAAAATGAGACACCCTGTACATGCAATTACTACCAACTTAATATCAACAGAAACACACATTTATAAGCAATTGTTTATTAGCAAATATTCTTTCTATACGTGGGGAAAGGAAAATGCTTAGAGGAGCTGGTTCAACGATGTTTTTGGGATTTTCCAAGGATTCTATTTTATTTTTCGTTATTATTGAAATATAGAGATTGTGAATGTATTTTCGTCTGAATTAGACACCCCCAACCTACGCACAAGCGTTAGGAATGTACTTCCCAGTAATCCGCATACCTGCTCAGAGAGCTTGTAGTTGTTAAAGGATTAAAGATTACTGGAAAAAGCTGTCACCACCCAAATAGGATCCATCAAATATTATTTATTATCGACTAAGTACAAGAAGGTATTCCTGTGTTCGGTATTAGCATTTGCATACTAAAGCATTCGAAATTTCAACAAATTCTTCAGCTTCAGGTATACTTTCTTAAATACTAGGCATTAAAAACCGAACATTTTAAAATATTTTACATTTGTAGCATGAAAATGTAACTTGTCACATTCAGTTACTAAAGTTACTAAATAATTGTAACGTGTTATAGTTACAATTACTGAAAACACAAAAGTAATTAAGTTACTATTAAGTTACTGAAAAGTAACTAGTTACTAGTAACGAGTTACTTTTACTTAGTTACTACCCAACACTGCTTTTTCCACCTATCCTGTTGCGGGTCGAAAAAGCTCGTTTGGCTCGTCTCAATGTAGCTACCCACCCCTTGAAAGAACATATAACTTTGTACCATATTACTTATTAGGGTTTTGATCCTTAATTGTTGGAACTGCACATTTTGGTAAACATTTTGCCTTCTGATGTACGTATTGCCATTGTAATTAGTCTTGGCTTCTTCCGTGCTCCCCATCCTCTTGTTTCAAAAGTAACAAGTCTTCTTCTCATGGTAGACGTACACATGCCCCCACCAGTAGTTTCGGTCCATAATTTGGTTAATTCAGCATCACATTTAACTGTGGTGACGAATTCGCGATTTGAAGCGCTTTCTTTATGGCGCAAAATAATTTCAAGCCGATTTTCGTACGATAATTTTGCCTTTTTCTTCTTGGATGTGATTTTGCTATTTTTGAAGAAATTCAAAGAACGATTGAATCTCTTAAGGTGGTTGTAGTTTTTTTATAATCAAACCATGATTGGAATTTTCATAACAGTTAAATTAATGAATACATAATCGGCTATAAGAGTCCCTTAAGCAAGGGTTATTTTAATCTCTGCTGTAGAAAATTAAATAAATAATTAGCAGTGACGTGATATGCTAATATCAATCAAAAAGTTAAAGTAATTAGCAAAATTATTTCACAAATGTGTGTACAAAAACAAGTGTGAGTGTAAGTGAGTTGAGATGATGAATTCCATTCTGTAAAAGATTTCTAAACACTCCACATAAATAATAGATTAAGGAAAACAAATCTTTAATATAATATTATATATTACTGTTTTAAATATAAATTCAGGCTATATCTAGTAGCAGCTTCTTATATTTCGGGAGCTTATTAAATTTCTAATTAGTGAAAATGCTCGTTCAGTTTGTAATTCGTGGAGGATATTGGAACAAAGCGCATCAATCCTTTTTCACAACACAGCCATTCGTTGCTCTTGTTCCGAAGGCAAACCAGTTGATCCTGGATTTATAAGTTAGATATTGTATTGTACGAGTTTAATATTTCATATACCAATTTTGCTGATTAATTAATTGTATGTTGAGTAGAAACGTAAAATCAATTTCCCTAATTAATTTAGTGCCAGAAAAACGTGTTAGTAAAAATTGAGATACAATATTTTCTGACTTCACTGCCTCAAACTTCAATGGATACAAATATTTATGTAGTATTCAGATAATACGGATATGCCAGAATTTGTATTCAAAGCTATATTTGCGAATTCATACAGAAAATCAAAGCTTTTGTAAAATAAATATTTTCATAGCGCAAATGTTGATTTAAATTCTTTTTGTGTTTCTCCTATTTAAAATAAAGGCGTTTGAAAAGTAATTATGAAGGAGCGTTTTATATTATTTAGGATTTATGATGTAACAAAGCTTGATTTCTTTAATTGTCTTGCTGTAGATGATCGGTTTTACGATGTTTTGTGTGTTTATTAATTTCTACAGTACAATTACAATACAATACAATACAATACAAAAAATTAATAGTTTGTATATTTCACATTACATAAAAGCTGCGTTCTTAGAGAAATTAGTAAAGTATATAATGGTAATTAAAAGACAGCTGTCATTAGTAGAAAGTTGTTGACTAGACGGGTCCGAAACATGGACAATAAAGAAGACGCTTGAAACAAAGGTAAACGCTATGGAAATGGGATATTATTGTAGATGCTGTGAAAAAACACTGTTTGATCGAATTAGAAATGAAATAATAAGGCAAGAGAGAAAATACAACAATATGTGAGACAATATAATAGAAGAAACTGCTATGGTATGGACACATGCGAAGGATGGAAGAAAATAGATTACCTCTAAACTGCTGGAAATGGAGACCAATCAGAAGGAAAGAAAGAGGAAAACCCAGAACAAAATGGGGCGACCAAATTAAACCAGCAATGCCGAAGAGGGATTTAATAGAAGATACCGACCACAATAGGAAGGAATGGGGTGTATGATGCGGGAAACGGCAGAGAGATGCTGTATAAAAATCTGTCTGATATATATACATATACAGGGTGTTTCGGAATTGCACTATTGCACGCTATTTTATGGATGTGTTCTCCAGCACGAAATAAACAAAAAAGTTTACACAAACATATGGCTCAAATTAATTTATTACCGAGATATTGAAAGTTAAAGATATTTATTTAAAAATAAAACATTCCGAGTAACTGTTTAAAGTGGTCCCCAATTTGTTGAATGCAGCATTCAGCATGACGAATCCATGCTTCTCTGGCACGCCTTGTAACATCAGGACGACCCTTGATAGTTGCTGCTGCTTCCACGATGCGGTTCCTTAGCTCTTCTTGTGTGCCAATAGACGTAGCATAAACCATAGACTTCGTTCAGCCCCACACAAAATAATCTAATGGCGTTAGATCAGGAGATCGTGGTGGCCATTTAACAGGTCCGTTTCGACCAACCCATCGATTACCACATGTTATGGTTAAATAATCAGTGACAATATGAGAAAAGTGAGCAGGGGCACCGTCATGCATAAACCACATCCCCCACCTATTGGCAATCGGACTGTCTTCTAGAAGGTGATATAGATCATTTTGTAAAAAATGCAAGTAAGATATTCCTGCAAGCCTTGTTGGTAAAAAGAAGGGGCCAATGAGATTGTCACCAAGAAGACCACACCAGACATTTAATAGAAAGCTATGTTGGTAATGCATACTAGCAGTCTTATGAGGATTTTCTTCGTTCCAAGTATGGGTGTTTCGAAAATTAGTAGTACCATTTCTTGTAAAACATGATTCATCGGTAACCAGCAGGCAGCTAAGGAAGTTAGGATCTCGTGTGCATTGTCGAATTAACCATTGGCAGAAACTTCTGCGCTTGTTATAATCTTCTGGTAACAGACCTTGCACAGCCGTAACGTGAAATGGATACAATTGTTGCTTACGCAATGTTCGCCATACGCTTGTACATGATACATTGAAACGAAGTGACAATCTTCCGGTGCTAGTACTAGGAGATAACTGAACAGCATTGAGTATCCCTTCTTCAACGTTTGCAGTTCGTTGAAATCTTTGCCGACCAGCGTTTATTCGTTCAGGCTTTAGCGTGCCAATGTCCCTAAGACGTCTTTCAATGGCTTCAAACGTTTTACGATTTGGTATCCTTCTAGTGGTAAATGTTTCATGGTATCTTCGAACAGCAGCAGCGCCATTTTTACGTATCTCACCATAAATTAAAAGCATGTCTGTTTGTTGTGCAAAACTGAACAAATCTGTGGTGTCTCCCATGACAATAACAAATTGAAGAGTCTTCAAAGTACTATTAACTCACACGAACACGAGCATGAACTAGTAAAACAGGTTCAACTATTAAAAGAATAAACGATATGCAATTGATGACTACTTGATTAACTTCGGACTTTTAGCTTTAACTTTCAATATCTCGGTAATAAATTAATTTGACCCATATGTTTGTATGAACTTTTCTGTTTATTTCGTGCTGGAAAAAGAATACATCCATAAAACGGTGCCGTGCAATTCCGAAAAACCCTGTATATATAATAGGGTAGTAAGACTTCCAGCAAAACAGTAGATATTAATTGTTAACTAAGTTTAACTAAAGCTTATGCCTACACCAATACACAAAATATTAAAAAAATAGTATTGTTCGTATTAACTGCTTTCTGCAGTTGAACAACAATGGTCCCTAAAATGTAATCCAAATTCCAAACTGAAGTCCTATAGTCTCAATAGTCTTTAAGATCTACAGTTATATAGTGCACAATAAATCTATTGTATAACTTGATTCTACAACTTCGATGCTATTTTCACCTTAAACTCATGCGAGATTAACAAGCAGAAGAAATGTGTATGTGATCAAAAAGCATAAAAAAATACTTAATGCAACAATTTAGGGTCGAACGGTGGAGTACACCAACAGCAAAGCAACGGACACAACAAGAAGCACAATTTAAGTAGCATCAGCAATATTGACATATAATGTAACCAAACTCTATTTACTTTAATAGGCTTTTGTATGTAAATTTATAAAAGTTTTTAAAAACAGTCGGCAAAGGAATCCGAAGAAACTGCTTCCAATTCGGAAATTACATTGCTTTTAATATCTTCTGCATCCTGAATTCATTTTCCTTTCACAACAGTTTTCACTTTGAGAAACAGAAAAGAGTGCTAGCGCCAAGTCAGAAAACAGGGTGGGTGACTATTTTCTACAACGTTCTGTTTTATGAGGAATAAATTCACAGAGTGCAGAATGAGCAGGTGCAGTGTCATGTAAAAAAAACAACTACCCTTATCTCGTAATTACGTCCGCACGTGAGAAATACGCTGCAATGATCTCTATTTACTGTTTGTCCTGCAGATGAAAATTTTTTGCAAATCACACGCAGTTTATCGAAAAATGTAACGAACAAAAGTTTCTGAGTTTTAATGCTGATTTTCTAATCCACTAAATGTTGTGCCGCTTCGTTCCAGAGTCGTATTGAAACACCTACGACTCATCGCTAGTGACAATGCAGTTAAGAAACTTTGCATTGTTTTGCTCCGTTTTTCGTCATAATACCCGTTCTTCGCAATTTATATTGCTCTCAAACAATTATTCACTGCAATAATCACTGCATGCTTTCAACGTAGAATACAATATCCACTGTTGGTTCTTCAGGCACAAATTCTCTAAAGAGTTCACTCCGTTTATTGAAAAAGTAATCACATGGATTTGATACTGAATTTTTGAAAATGAAACTTTTTGGGTCTTGGTTATAATTTTCCAGTTCACTGCATGTTATGACGTTTCGTCTCAGGATCATACTTAAACACATGACTCATCATTAATATGATAATGCAAATAAGCCTGCGCCTTCTCTGGTTTTGCACACTCGTAAGACTGTGCGGTACCAACATAGCACAGAGTTTACTCTTTTAAAATCTTCATGTTAAATTTGTTGAATCGCCTCCTTATTATTGTTTCTGTATTCAGAGGGTCTTCAGTATCTTTTGCCATAACTGTACGAAATATTGTTGCCGAATCTGAATTTCGCAAGATTGACAAATGCTCGGTTCTAGAGTGATTTTAAACATTGTCACGATTTGAAACGTTTCATTTTACTTAACCATCCTCTTTTGGCAACACTGTGAACTATTACACGAGGGGCATTTTTAGAATAAGGTCCGTTTTTTAATGAAAAGAGAAATACTGTAAATATCATTAAAATATATTTTTTTCCATATCTCATCCCATTCTCACTCTCATTCACAAACAGACCTTATTTAAAAATACCCCTCGTATACTGTTCTACTTTTGGTTTGATTTCAATGCTGTTGCGTCAATCGGAGTAGTAAATTATCAAACCTAATATGTATATACGTACCTGAAAACTCATTATTAACTGCTAAATTTAAGGACGGAAAATCAGGAAACGACCGGTTTCGAAATTTCTATAAGAGTAGCAAGAGAAAGATGGACGAGTTGAAAAGTGCAGGCGTACATCCCCAAGCGACCCATTTATAGTTTATGGATTTTACGTCCGATTTGAAAAGGTTGATACAGATTTGCAATTACCGGATCATAATTGGTAATTAACAAGAATAATTTTAATTGTCACTCAAATACAGTAAAAGATGTGACTGGCAAAGGTACAAATAGGTTTATGCATTATTCGGGCAGAGAAACTATCATTTCAACAGCTTGAATAATATTTCAAGGGATTAATTTGTGCACAACTTACGGAGTAACAAAGTTATCTTCTATGACTAATCATTAAAGGATTGAGTGGTTAACTGGCCTACATCCTATTAATAAATGCTGCTTAACATCTCTAGGACTCATACGAAACCGCAATTTGATTGAATGGCAAACCCAAAATTAAATGTAATGAAGTATATAGGTATGTATGCAAGAACGAATTCTGTTTAAACTAGGTATAGTAACATTATTTTGTAGTACACTCATCTGTCGTTGCGACATATCGAATTATTCTATTAGCTGCTTAAATCCTATTAAAGTGAACACATATGAACAGACAAATAACCAAAAGGAACATGAAAGAAGCATAAATCTTTGATGTTGACTAACTTCTGTTAAGGTTGCTTGAAGTAAATACCGACGGACATTCCGAGTAACTGTAATCGGATTAACGATTATATTTGTACTTTTTGGTAAATTTCGCTCTTAGGTATTTATCTGTTACGTTTTCGTTTAAAATATCCACATGTTCTTGATTTGTTTTACTAGGTATGTGTATTACCATTTTGTTCTAGTTTTGCATACTAATACGTCTACTACATTGAATACTTTCCTGTACATAGAGTTATTCAGAAATGTTTTGGTAATAAAGTGTAAAGTATCTATATCAAATGAGAAATGTAAACAGCATAGACACTACGTGGGAAGAGTGGAAACAAACCATTCAGGAAGCAGCAGAAGAAACAATAGGATAGGCGAGAAAAGTGCAAACTAACGAGTGGTAAAACGCAGAATACAAAAAGAAGTACACGAGGAAGTAGCCTAAAAGAGAATGTATTACACAGACGTACCAGAGCTAAAGAAGAAGAATGCCAAAGATTGCAAAGAATAGCAAAGACAACAGACAGGAAGAAAAAGAGGGAACATCTAAGCAACCAGTACACGGATAGAAATACAAATGAGGCATGCCAAATATTCCAGAGTATTCGTAAAAAGCAAAAAATGAAGACGAAAATATTCTGACCAACAATGCATTGGTGGTTAAGATTTGGGAAAAACATTTCGCAGACCTACTAAAACACTCTCTAACAGAAGCAGAGACACATACTCGCATGCAGCACAAATAATATCCGAACCCACAATCGAGGAAGTTGCAGAAAGTACGCCGAGACTAAACAACAACAAGGCCCCTGGCGTGGATGATTATGTCCTAGAAATATACAGACTCATAACAGACATATGAAGAAGAAGAAAGAGAAGAAGAATAGGGGGAAAATATGCATGCCCAAAAATATCATTACTGTGCCGAACTTACAAAGTAGTTTCAAATATTATCAGAGAAAGAATGACCCCAATAACAGAAGGTGCTCCGTGAATATCAAGGTAAGTTCCGTAGTAGCACATCAACAATTGATCAGCTGTACACGATCCGGCAATTAATGAAGGAAGTATAAGAACATAATGTAAGCTTATACCTATTTTGAAATCCCTGAACTTTAAAGGCCGCGTCAAAATTCACACCTGTAAATCAAAAAGTTTTGGAATAAATAAGAGGTTTAGGCACAGAGATAGCGCAGATCCTCTTAAATCTGGCATTATAACAGCTATGGCCCAGGAAAGTCAAATCTCAACATAAGGGAAACAACAGTTCTACTGGAAAAAGAATCAAATAATTTAGGATTATTTATGTATAAACGAAGACAAAACAAAGTCCATGGCCATTAAACCAGTGTGCACACAGTTGGGAAAGACATCGAAATAGTTAATGAAACAAAAACAAGAAAAGAAGGGAAATTATTATAACAAAAGGTAATACAGCCTATTATGTTACGCGCGACAATCTAAAATAAAGATAAATTTGGAATTGTCTAAAGTTAATCGTATACAAAATGATCAGCAGGCCAACTGTCACTTATGGATGCGTACCGTAGATGCTGACGAAATAATTAAAAAATTTATTGTCCATATTCTAACGAATAATATGCAGAAAAATATACGGACTCGTTCAACAAGATGATATGTGTAGAATACGCTGCAATTATGATCTATGTCAGATATACGATGTAGAATCAAATATTTCCCGCAATTGCGTCGGTATGGTCGTACACGAGGAGATATGGGAGGTGGAGACCTCGCATTCCATCGTTGATAGTTAGCTGATACGAGGGTTGCCTTTTATATTTCGGTATTGGAACGAAAACAAATATTTATCATCGAAAATAGCTTTATTGTTTTTCAAAATATTCTCCATGAAGATCAATACACTTTTGCATGCGTGTGAACTAATTTTCGAAGCACTTTTTCCACCCGATTGAGGTATTTCCAAAACATACATTTTGAACGCATCAACCGCTTCTTCAGGTGTCGAAAAACGTTGACCTCGCAATTTATTTTTGAAGTTCGTGAATAAAAAGAAGTCATTGGGTGCCAAATCAGGACTATACGGCGGATGACTCATCAAATCGACGTTTTGAGTGCTCAAAAAGTCACTTGTTCTAGCCGATGTGTGAGAGCTCGCATTGTCGTGGTGGATAATGATTCGTCTTCGGCGGTTGACTTTCCTAATTTCTCCGAAGACTTGTGGTAAACAAATGGTTGTGTACCATTCGCAATTGACCGTTCTATGTTGCACCAATGGTACGGTTGAGACAAGTTTTTCCGAAAAAACAGGCGACCATTTGCTTCGAGCACGAACGACTTTTGTTGGGTTTGATTCGCCTTGGAAGACCCATATAGTCGACTGCTGTTTACTTTCGGGCTCATACGCGTAGATCCACGATTCGTCACCTGTCACGATGTCATATACATGTTTTGAAGAACCGCGATCGAATTTTTTGAGCATTTCTTGCGACCAATTGACACGAGCTTGTTTTTGAGCGATTGTCAAATTGTGTGGGATCCAATGCGAATAAATGTTTTTTACGACCAAATTTTCATGCAATACTGAATGTATGCTGGTCCCACTAATGTCCAAGGATACCTCAATCTCATGATAAGTCACATAACGATCTTGCAGTATCAGTTTACGCACCGCATCAATGTTTTTCGGAACAACAACCGATTTTGGACGACCTTCGCGAAATTCGTCGTTGAGCGAACTACGGTCACAATTGAATTTGGTAAACCATCGATAAACACTGGTCCTTGATGGTGCTTCATGGCCAAAAATCACTGTTGTTGAGTTAACCCACATCGAAAATTGTAAAAAGTAATCGCACGAAAATGTTCACGATTTAATTCCATTTTTTGGCCGATATGAATTAAAATTCATCAAAAATGTCAAACTTTACGATAGAGACGTTGAGACGTTACTTGCCAGATGGCAGCACTAGGGTTACCCAATCCCGAAATATAAAAGGCAACCCTCGTAGTAACGTCACTCAGTCGGAAGCGGTATTTAGTGGAATATCGCAATTTTAGCAGAGGTGTAACATCAAGTTCATGTGTCGGCTAGACAAAACGGCAGCGGAAACACTCCAGACCTTGCAACAAGTGTACGGGGATAATGCGCTGAATAAATCCGTTGGGTACGCCTGGATTAATCAGTTCAAAGAGGGACACGAGTCGGTTGAAGATGAGCCGCACATTGGGAGACATGGCGTAGTGCAACATGAATTCGGATCACTGGGACCACGGTTAACGTTGAGTTCTACGCGCAGGTCCTGACATGTTTGCGTGAAAGACAGCGACAGGTGAGACCACAGAAATGGTGTCTTGGTTGGAAACTACATCATGACAACGCTCCAAGCCATAAGACGTTAGCAGTTCAGGAGTTTCTGGCAATTAAGCAAATCCCAGAGGTGTCGCAGCCGCCTTACTCGCCCAATTTGGCATCTGCTGACTTTTGGCTGTTTCTTACTATCAAGATGGGGCTTCGAGGTGAATGTTTTCCGACAGTCGAGAACATCAAAGGCAACGCGACTGATGCTTTGCGAGAAATCTTAGCAGTCTTTCCTGCGATGGCAGAGCTGTTGGAGCAAGTGTGTTTCTGCAGACGGAAAGTACTTTGAAGGTGACTAGAGTCGCAACGGGCTAACATCATTTGTCCATGCCCTGTGAGTGAATTCTGGAAATTATTTGATATTACCTCGTAAAAAGAACCTGATTATAATAACTACCCTTAAAATATACCGACTGAGATGGGCAGGAGGAAGAGCAAGAGGAAGAGGAAGAAGAAGAGGAAGAAGATGAAAAAGAGGAACAGGAAGAAGAAGAGGAAGAAGATGAAGAAGAGGAAGAGGAAGACGAAGAGGAAGAGGAAGAAGAGGAGGAGGAGGAAGGGGAAGAGGAAGAAAGTACCTTAGATATAGCTAAACCATGCGTTGTGTATTGTTACCCTAGCTACATTGATGTGCGTCCTACACCCTGTCTTTTTTTTAATTAGTAAATCACATATCCTTCTTCTTCTTCTTTCATTATAGATATACAACCTGTTTTTCTTCACCCTTCTGAAAATTTTTATGGCGAGTCTGCTGAAGACGTTAGCCAGCTTTCAGCTCATCTTTTTGGTGGTCTTCCTGGTAATTTCTTTCATAGAGGTTTCGAGTTCTTTGCTATCCTTATTAATCATATCCATGAGGCTAATAAAGTTAAAATATGATTGGCTAAAGTAATAAAAATACGGCAAAACCAACCTACCTTTATAAATACATTTGGGCATACTTTAACGAAATTCATTTATCTTCTTGCAAATTACTATTATTACAACTCCAGTGTCAAGATTTATTTTATTTTCCTAAACTTAGAACACTGCTAAGACTTAGCAACCAATTTCAGTACTTAAACGCAAGGAGCAGTGACAATGTCACCGCAGCTTAGCTAACCTACTATTTTTCTAACAGAAAGATTTGAGCAATTAAGTACCTTTATTTTGGACAAGGTAAAGAAAGAAATAGCATGGATTTCCTACGCAAGAGGCTGTACTAGAGTTTGAACTCCCTGGCCGATTCAGGACCCCTTGAAGTTCTATCTTGCTTGTATCCCAGTGGTTTAAAATAGAGTATTTACTGTATGAGTTTTATGGGAGTTCATAGTTTTGTATTTCGTCCGGAGTAAGTTTAAGGTGTAGTTTGAGTTTTTAAACAAAATATAAATACGTTTCTGAACGTGTTATAAATCAATTCATAATTATCTATTGTATGCTATTGTCAGTTGTTTAGTAACCCATAACATTCCAAATGTATCGAACCTAGTAAAGGTAGCTCATTCAAGGTGTTAATTATAACACACTTGAACGAACTATTATTATTTAAATTATGTAGTTAGTTAGCAACCCATGCATTTAAATTGTTCGAAATATTTAAACTATTAAATCGTAGCCATTGTAATTTGTTTACTCTTGGAGTTGGGACATTAGATTAGAAGATAAATAATAAATAAGTATTAAAGATTTAAAAAAATTATTTTATTTGCAAGTAAATATATCTTGTAAATCACTACATGTATCACATACAACGTCATAACAACAGTGCTGCCATCTACAGCGGCAATGCTTATAGTTCAATATTTCTGAAACTGTAAAGCCGCGACCACAACAAAGTGTAGCGCAGTTATCTGCATCTTTGCAGCGCCGCCCAGTAGTAATCTGGCAAAAATTTGGACTAGCGGCAAGATATAGAAGCCTGCCGGGATTCCTGTTTATCGTCTTTATCGTTTGTTCAATAGTATTTTTAGGTGAATGCTGGATGGCGCTGTGGTAGCTTAATTTGAGTTTTTCTGATATTCTACTGAACGGGCGAAGGCTTTTCCAGCAGGTTTTCATTACGCACGATGCTGAAAAAAGAATTCGCATATTAGATTAACCTAAATAATTGTTTTTAGTTATTTGAAAATGGATTATCCTGGTGAAATATTGAAACTGCATACCCAATAACACATTCATATTTGTATTTTAATGGGGATTTTCCGATATATTTTTGATGATTCTATAGTATACAGTAAGTAGAATAAATGGAATTTTACACAGTAACTACAACTAACAGAATGATCCATAATTGGAAAATATTAATGCATTAATATGAATAATTAATTGCTTGTCATTCATATTCTTTTCCAGATAGCCAATTATTTGAAAAATAGTCTGGTTTTTCTTTTTAGTAGAATTCTTAAAATTAATTTAAATGACATAACTATTATCAGTAGAGAGGAGACTTGAAATAACGAATACCAGATATATTGCATCAGTTTAATAAATTTAAATGAATATAGAACTATGGAACTACTACTACCACGATATTTAGAACACCTAAAACGTATTTCGGCAACTAAACTGCCATCTGCAGTAGGAACTAGGACTAATTAAAGGAACTTGGATGAGGAATACCTATGGAGATAAATCCTTTGCCGCCTCCAGAGCTATTCTTCAGCCAAGACAGTTTAGTTAGTTCAAGTTCCTACTGAGGATGGCAGCTTAGTTGCCGAAATACGTATTTAGCTGTACTAAATATCACGGAGGTAAGGGGTTCTTCCGAAGTTTATATGCTTAAACCAACGTCTTCAATCAATCCTATTACAATTTAAATGGAAGCCCTAAAGTGGTATATATGTAAAAAAGCAAAATGTTTTGTTGTAACATTTCTTATGGTTTATTAAGGCTTCTGTACTAAATTTGGTTATT
Source organism: Limonius californicus (assembly GCA_014611495.1). Classification (NCBI taxonomy): domain Eukaryota; kingdom Metazoa; phylum Arthropoda; class Insecta; order Coleoptera; family Elateridae; genus Limonius; species Limonius californicus. The sequence continues at coordinate 1,833 of JABXWE010010622.1, read as the reverse complement.
AGCACTATTTATAGAACCAGCAAAGACCTCTTGTCTAGGAAATTATCATCAATTCGAGAAATGGGACTGAAATTAAACGGTCTAGGACACTTCGCCCAAAGTTTATATCGCCCAACGCTATATTCTGCTCACAACGCCCAAAATTACTAGAGGGATACAACGCCCAACGTAACCACATTGCCCGATTCTGAATATGACCACAACGCCCAAAATGTCCCCAACGCCCAAAGTTAGGACAGGGACCGAACGCCCAACGTGACCACATGGCCCATTTCTAAATAACCGTAAATTTTCCTTCGGCTAAGCTCGGCCCCTTGCCTATTTACTTTAGTGTATGTACCAATCTACTAATATTTAACATATGTGGGGAGCTTATATGTTTATGTAGATGAAAGCAAGAAAAAATTAAGATTCAGAATATACAATAATAAATAAGTTGTTTCAAAAAAATAACAACGTTGATAGCTATATCTCTGTAATGCGATGGTCGATTATTTTTTTTATAAAAATATTGAATTCCTTGTTAAAAATTAGTCCATAAAGCATCTGTTAATATTCCGATATCTTCAAAAACAACAATGTTACAGTAGAATTTATCATTTTCATGTGATGACCCTGTATATGCAAATTGACATACAGATTTTTCGAATTGGGCGATGTGGTCGCGTTGGGTGTTGTGTTCCCGATATATGTTAAATATTAGTAGATTAGTACATACACTAAAGTAAATAGGCAAGGGGCCGAACTTAGCCGAAGAAAAATTTACGGATATTTAGAAATGGGCGATGTGGTCACGTTGGGCGTTCTGTCCCTGTCCTAACTTTGGGCGTTGTGGACATTTTGGGCGTTGTGGTCATATTCAGAATTGCTCAATGTGGTCACGCTGGGCGTTGTGTCCCTCTAGTAATTTTGGGCGTTGTGGGCAATATATAGCGTTGGGCGATATGGACTTTGGGCGAAGTGTCCAGGTCCCAAATTAAACACAGGATTTCCAACTTAATTTGTAACCTTTCTCCACCGTTTTGTATTATATATTATATTTTTCTTTTATAAAATTTGAGCCTATCACTATTCTGGATTCTGTAGAAACAACAGAGATCAATTATAATAAAATGAATTATTTTCAATTCTTTCTTAGCAGTTTTTTCGAAAGATCGCCGTCAGTGATCTTTATTTTGATAATTTTAATTCTCATATTTAAAGGTATTTTTAGATATGTAAGCTTTTAAACATTTCTTTATCGTCATATCTGCATACACTAAATGAGTAAAGCAGAAAGTATAGTATAGAGTAGCGAATTCCCCCATTTCTAGTCGTATTCAAAGATTTGAAGTTTAAAAATCACAAAGCAATTAGGGCGAGGTATGACTTGTAGAAGGGGTTTGCAGAAACACATATGTGTAGGCTCGCAAAGCAAACTGTTCTCAATTTACTTTTATTCTCTTTGTAATGACAAAATTAAAAAAAATTAAGTTCATATCGTCCTTCTACTTAACAAAATCAGACGGGTAATCACGTCAAGTCTCTGAATTTTGCAGGATCGTGATGTGAAAGCTGCAACAGTTGCTTGCTCATGTTGGACAGTGGAAGTTCCTATTTATTTTTAGGGGACAGATCTAAAATTAGCATCGAAAATCTATTAATCAATATTTCAGTTGCACATCACTTTGTTGTAATTTTCATGTACTTTTAAACTATTTTTAAAACCTTTTTCAAACTGAAATATATAGAGGAGAAGGTGGTAATATGGAACCCCTTTAGTGTGGACAAGGTAGTGTTGACATCCGGGAACCGGTATTCAAATGTCATTCAATAGCTCCTATGTAAAGCATA